>CAUYRH010052935.1:0-55194 GCA_963574655.1 Perodicticus potto
TTGTGATGGGCGCCTGTATTCCCAGCTACTTGGGAGGCGGAGGCAGGAGACTCACTTGAGCCCAGGAATTGGAGGTTGCTGTGAGCTGTGATGCCATGGCACTCTATCCAGGGTGACAGCTTGAGGCTCTGTCTCAAAAAAAAAAAAATTAAAAATCGCCAGAGGTTATGGTGGGTGTCCCAGCTACTTGGGATTGCTGTGAGCTATGATGCCATGGCACTCTACCAAGGTGTGACAAAGTGAGTGTCTGTCACAAAAAGAAAGAAAGAAAAAGGGAGGGGAGAGAGAGAGAGAGAGAGAGAGAGAAACTGGGAAAGATCTCTAATTTTGACTCCTATTTTCTCACAGAGTGGAATAGGAGCCTCTGAGACTGTGAAAGAGAGATCACAAGGACACAGCTCTGTCATTATGTAGCTTCCTAATGCTTTGGGTCACTCATTCCACAGCTTAATTGTACACAGTAGAGGTGGGCAAGTCAGATTTCTACAGCATAAGGATTTTCTGGAGTGAACATAACAAAATGCCTCAAATATCTTTAGTGGTGGTGAAGACTGAGATAGAAGATGGTGTTGGTATAGGTCAGGACTGCAGCCAGAGAGAAGCATCCATACAGTAGAAAACTATTCAGCAATACAAAGGAATGAGATATTAAGCCATGAAGAAAACATGATTGGATTGTCTATGCATATAAGGATATCTCATTTTATTGTGCTTTTCTTCATTGCATTTTTTACAAATTGAAGGTGTATGGCAAGCTTGTTTTGAGAAATTTTATTGGAGCGTTTGTTTCAACAGCACCTGCTCCCTTTGTGACTGCATATCACATTTTGGTAATTCTTGCAATATTTTAAAGTTTTTCATCATTATCATATCTTCTATGGTGACCTGTGATCAGTGATCTTTGATGTTACTATTGTATTTATTTTGGAGTGCCATGGACAGTGCCCAGATAAGACAGTAAACTTAACTGACAAGTATTGTGTGTGTTGTGACTTCTTCACTAACTAGCCATTCTCCTTCTCTCTCTACTTCCTTAGGCCTCCCTATTTCCTGAGACACAACAATGTTGAAATTAAGCCAATGTATAACTCTACAATAGCTTTTAAGTGTTCAAGTGAAAGAGTCATGTATTTCTCACATTCAAATAAAACCTAGAAGTAATTAACCTTACTGAGGAAGCATTTTGACTGAGATAGGTCAAAAATCAGGCCTATTGTCTAAAATAGTTAACTTGTGAATGCAAAGGGAAAAGTACTTGAAGAAAACCAAAAGTGCTACCACAATAAACAATTGAATAATAATGAAGTCAAACCTGAAAATGTTTATGTAGAAATTTTAATGGTCTGGATAGAAGATCATAGAAGCCACAACATTCACTTAAGCCAAAGCCTAATTCAGGGCAAGTTTTTAACTCCTTTCAATTCTATGAAGACTGAAAGAGAAGCTTCAGAGGAAATTGGATGCTAGTGGAGGTTGGTTCTTGAGGTTTTAGAAAAGAAGCTGTCTCCATAACACAAAAGTACAATAAGCAGCAAGTGTTAATGAAGAAGCTGCAGCTAGATCCTGAAGAACCAGCTCAGATAATTAATGGAGATGGCTACACCAAACAACAAATTTTCCACGTAGACTAAAGAGCCTTTTTTTGTAAGAATATGCCATGTAGGACTTTCACAACTAGAAAGGAGAAGTCATACCTAGATTCAAAGCTTTAAAGGACAGGCTGACTCTTAGATGCTAATTTAGTTGTTGACTTTAAGTTGAAACCTATGCTCACCATTCTGAAAATTCTAGAGCCCTTAAGAATTAGGCTAAATCTACTCTACCTGTGTTCTATAAATGGAACAACACAGCCCAATGACAGCACGTCTGTTTACAGCATGATTTGCTGAAATTTTAAGGACACTGTTGAGACCTACTGCTCAGAGAAAAGATTTCTTTTAAAATATTATTGTACACTGACAATGACGCTAGTCACTTAAGAGTTCTTTTCTACATGTACAGGAGATCGATGCTCTTTTCATGCTTACTAACACATTACTCATTCTGCAGCCCTGGATCAAAAAGTAGTTCTGACTTTTAAGTCATATTATTTAAGAAGTAAGGACATAGCTGGTACAGATAATTTTGTAAGAATATAGCTGCTACAGATAGTGATTCCTCTGATAGTGTGCACAAAGTAAATTGAAAACCTTCTGAAAAGGTTCACCATTCTAGATGCCATTAAAAACATTCATCATTCTTAGGAGGAGAGAAAAATATCAACAATAACAAGTGTTTGGAAGAAGTTGATTTCTAACATCCTGAATGCCTCTAAGGGGGGTGGGGTGTCAAACTTTAGTGGAGGAAGTAACTTGCAGATGTGATGGAAATAGCAAGAAAACTGGAATTAGAAGTGGAGCCTGAAGCTTGCAACTGAAAGGCTGTAATATAATAGTAAAATCTGAATGGATGAGGAGTCGATTCTAATGCATAAGTAAAGTGGTTTCTTGAGACAGATTCTACTTCTGGCGAAGATGCTGCAAACATTGCCGAAATGACAACAAAAGATTTAGATATTCCATAAACTTAGTGGATACAGGGTTTGAGAGGATTGAATCAAGTTTAAAAGAGGTTTATATTGTGGGTAAAATGCTACCAAAGAGCATTGCATGCTGTTGATGGAAGGAGAGTTGATCTATGGAACAAACCTCATTATTGTCTTATTTAAAGAAATTTTCACAGCCACCCTGACCATCAGCAACCACCTGATCAGTTATTTACCATCAATACTGAGGCAGACCCTCCTCCAGCAAAAAGATTATCTCTGAAAGCTCAGGTGATCATTAACATTTTTTAGCAATAAAGTATTTTTAATTAAGATAAAATTTTTTTAAGATATAATGCTATTATATACATAATAGACTACAGTACAAAGTAAAGATAACTTTTGTATGTACTATTGGAGACATAGTATTGGAGACATAGTCAGGTTTAACAGAGGACAGCGTGAGAAATAGCATCAAGGTTGTATGAGAGGTTTATATTCATCTCAGTCTAAACTCAAATACTAATTTTTTTTTCTTTTTTAAGGCAGAGTCTCTGTCACCTTGGGTATGGTGCTGTGATGTGAACCAAGCTCACAACAACCTCAAACTCTTATGTTCAAGCTGTCCTCCTGTTTTAGCCTCCTAAGTAGCTGGGACTTCAGGGACCCAGCATAATGCCCACCTATTGCCATGTTGTACATTCATAAACATGTGAATTTCTATTTTTAGTAGAGATAGGCTCAAGCAATCATCTGCTTTCGTCTCCCAGAATGTTAGGATTATAGGCACGAGCCACCATGCCTGGCCTTAACTCAAATCTTATGAGTTACATATTACCAAAATCTCCACAGACACTAAGGATCAAAGAGGTTTTGAGGTTCAAGGTTAGTCTGAGGGGAGGGAAGGACTCAGTCTATCCATGAGAAGAAAACATGTGGAGCTTCTGCCACAGACCTCTTCTGTGCCTACTGCAGAAAAGCTGAAGTCCTGAGCAGAAGAGCAAGAAATTCAGTGAATCTCTGTCCTCTCTTCTCTCTTCTCAGAATAACTCATCACCTTGAAAGGGCAAATGCATGACATTTGATATTGCTGCCAGGGATCTTGATTTCCTTCGAATGACTGTGACATTCCTTGACCTTCATTAATTGTCTTGTTCTAAAATGTTTAAGCAAGAAAGAAATTATTCTCTCTCTGTACCTCTTAAGTTGTTAATTGTTTCCTTTCATATTGTTTTACCTTAATTTGTTCCTTCTATCATTAAGTACATATTTATGAATATACAACTGACATTCTGAAAATATTAGTCTCTTCTTTTTAAATTTATTTTTTAAGAAAATTTATTTCAGGTTAATGTGAGGGTATAAGCAACCAGGTCAAAATAATTGATTTAGTTAGGTAGAGTTCATCTTGTGGTTATATCCCACACACAGAAGGTATGACAACCCCTCCCACCCTGTGCTCATTCAGTGAGAGCACTTCAACCTCTTACCCTTCCCTTTTTACCCCTCCTCCCAACTTTTTTTTTTTGCCAGAGTTTCACTTTGTTACCCTTGGTAGAGTGTCACCTCACTCTTGGGCTTGAGCAATCCTCTTGCATGCCTGGCTATTTTTAGAGACAGGGTCTGACTTTTGCTCAGGTGGGTCTCAAACTCCTAAGATCAAGAAATCCATCTGCCTCAACCTCCCAGAGTGCTAGGACTATAGGTGTGAGCCACCACTCCTGGCCTATTGGTCTCTTGTTTACCACTTTATGCTAGTATGTTTATCCTAAGTTATCATCTAATTACTATTGCTGTCATTGTTCTATGAAGTACACATATTCCTGTCTATACCAGTTCATGGATATAATAGAATCACAATTATTATCCAGCTGCTTTTGTTCTCAATATCAGCCTGCATCTGAGGAATAATTCCAACTTTTATCCTAACCCTCTTTCCCAAATCTATCCCATTGGAATAGTAAATATTTTGGAACTGACTCAGGTATGCACATCCTTCCTGAGTCTAAGTGATTTATTTACATCTTCCTTGTTCCTGTCTTTGGCCCATGGCTCCCTTCATCCCAGGGAGATTTATTTGCTGATGTCTTTGGTGCCCATCCCAAGGAGGGAAACCTCAACTTAACATTGGATTCATTCTCAGCTATTACCTGTCTTAACTGGGACAAATATATTCAATCTTTGTGTGGAAGTGCAGTGCTTCTTTCCACGGCACCTTGAGGGGATTTCAAATGATGTACTTTTCATGATTTTGTACTCATTTAAAATTCATCCTCTTCTCACTAGATCTTGGGCATGAGTGTGGGAGAAGCTCGGACAGTGGAGAGGTGAAGAGTAGACACTGCAGAACCAGGCATCTTACTTCTAGCTCAACATTGCCCAGGGGCTTGTGATCATATATACTTCAAGCTCTCTCAACCCTTAGACAAACACTTCTAGGAGGCTCTCAGGCAAAAGTTTCCTGGTGGGATGCACCCATGCACACATATGTGTGTCATATCCATTCTTCTAAGATATGACGCATGACACACATATGTGTGCATGCACATGTATATGTATATGTACATGCACATGCACAATCATATTTTTCCAATAACTTTTTTCTAATTTTTAAAAACTTGGTGGCTTTTATTCTAAACCTTTTACAGACCCTACTAAAAGCCTACCAGAAAGAGATCAGTGGTAAGTAGCAAAGAGGTCTGTGTCCTCAAGTTGACCTGGAAAAAGCCTCTCCAGTCCTTTGAATGGGTCTTCATATTCCTGCTAACATGAAACATTGACCATAGGACACCCAGAGGTAGGTTAAGTTTATATATATATGTTAATAAAAGATTTGAGTTGATGCATCAGTGACATTGTTTTAAGTTCTGTATTGCCCTATACTTTCATGAGAGTAGCTTAATCAAAAATGTGTGCTTTATACTTTACCCAATCATTGTTAACTGGAAAAGATGGCTGCATAACAAAGTGGAAGGTTTCATTTAGAACAGAACTTCCAACATAATGCTCATGGTTTAATTTTCTATAGCAACCAGACAGGCTTGACACTTCTGATAATTGTCACTGGAAGCCAACGCAGCGGGCTTCTGAAATATTTATACTTTCATAATTCACATTTGTTTCCAGGATTGTTTTGGCATGAAGATTGTCCCAAATAAGAACTTTTTCTTCGTTCTATAGTTAATAAGAGTTTGGCAAATTTATATTATAGCCACCGGCTTCCTTTTCTAAATGAAACTCTTCTTTCTGTTTATCAAATTTATTCATACTCATTATAAAAACTAGGAAAATATGGAAAGAAAATCATATCATCAAGAAATAGTGTGATTATTATTTGTGAATATTTTTATTTGAAAGTGTTCAGACTCTGTCATTGGACATGTGGAGTGATCTTAAAAGTTACTTAACCTTTCTGAGATGTAGTTTTCTCATCTTAAAAATGGGAATAATAGTAACCTAACAGAAATAATGAGCTTTCTGTGAGCATTGAGTAAAATAAGTATATAAAAATCATAACAATGTCCAGCACATAGTAAATGCTCAGTAGGTGCTACTTAACATTATCATAGCTGTTATCACCATAATGGTTCTTATTATTTTCTTCTAGTTTTATCTTGTTTTCCTCTGGATGATTTTTACATATAGTTGGGTTCATACTGTTTGTGTAATTTTGTATATTGCTTAATAACCAACAGGAAAATAAACATTGCCTATAGTTATTGCCAACTCTTTGTACACATAATTAAAAAATAGTGAACTAATATTATATTTAGATGCCAAACCTTAATTTACTTAACTATTATTGGGTATTTATGTTGTTCATAATTTTTCAGTATTACAAATAATGAGACAAGAAACATCTGCACATAAGCTTTTGTGTGGGTGCTTAAGCCTATTTCTTCAGAGTGGAATTATTAATTCCAGTTTAAAGTAACAGTTGGAATACATGTAAAATGGTTTTCTAAAAACGCTATAACAAATTGTATTCTCAAAGGCAATATTCAGTTGGGCATATTTCACTGAACCCTTGACAACATTTGAAATTCGTGTTAAGATTAGTTCTGAGTGTTAGAGGTGACGGTGTGTTAATTCTTGCAACACATTTAATTGAGCCCATTGTCTGCTAGAAACTATGTTGGGCATTGACATAAGGGAGGGAGATAACAGACTCAGTCTCTGTTCTCATGGGGCTTTTATACTCTAAGGCAGATATAAATAGGAACTACGCACAATTCAATCACTTAATTGCAAATATGGTACATGCTATAAAGGAGAAATGCATGTTACTATAAATGATTAAGGAGGCAAACTAACTTCATCTTGAAGGATCAAAAAGGCATCTCTAAGGCAGTCACGCCTCATCTATTGCATACAGGATACGTAGGAGTACTCTGGGAAAGAGCATGTGCAGGGAAGGGCATTTCAGAAAGAAAGACTGAGATGTGTGGATATCAGAGAAGGCAGGATTGTGGTTTGCTGCAGGGGCTGCAAGGGACATCATGATGGTGGGGTACCAAGAGCTAGGAAGAGAGCCCAAGATAAGATAGAGCTAAAGAGGTAAGGGAGGCAAGGAGCCTTTTCCTAAGAAAAGCTGAGAGCAGCTAATAGGATTTTAGTATGACAGTGACACTATCAAATTAGTGTTTTAAAGGGACCAAATTGACTAGACTTCTTAGAGAATAAAGAGAGGTGAGAAAGAGATTCTGGAGGTATACGTGTAGAGGGACAATGGTAGCTGGAGTGGGAACAGATGTGGAGAGAAGCAAAAAATTAAAATGAAATGTGTTTTGTCTAGGAGATAGGGTAGTGGATTGTATCTAGAAGGTGAAAGAAAAGAGAGGCATAAGTTAAATATTATTTCCAAATTTCTGATGGAGGCAATGGGTGGATGATCATGATGAGCAGGAACATAAAGCAGCAGAAAAATTGAGGGACAGGATTAAATTTCAGGGTTGAAGATGCTAAATTTGCTCTGAGAAATACAAGGAGATAGGTGAGTAGTTGCTCAAGGAAATGTGTCTAAAACTCAGATAAGAGGCTTAGAGTGGCAGACTAGATTAAGTGATCAACAGGATTTAAGTGGTAGGTATATATACTAGTATATAGATGATATTTCAAATCATAGAAATTGATGAGATGATTTAGGGATAAATGTGAGTGAAGAAGGAAAAGAGCCTGGACTAAAGTCGTAAAGGATTCCAAAGTTTAATAATCAGTTAGAGAAGGAGAAGATACTGAAGGATGGAGAAGTGGTCAGAGGTATAGATGGAAGTTGGGATGTGTGGAGACAGTAAAACCAAGTGAAGAATGTGCTCTCAAGAAAGAGTCATGGGGAAAAATTCTGAACAGAAGGAATCCATAAAAAGGATTGAAAAGTGTCTGTGGGACATAACAATAATCAGGTGGTTGTCAACTACAAACACACTTTTGAAGGAGTGGTAGAGGTGGAAGCCCTGAAATAAGCAGAGAAGGTAAGTAAAACAAAAGTAAAGCATGTAGATATTTCTTAAGGAATGTTTTCTAAAAACAAAAGGACAATGGAGTTGTGGAAACTAGTAGAGATATTTTTAAAGCTGAGAAGGACTGGAAAGTGTTTGTACAATAATGAGAGGAAGAATGAAGAGGTTGGAGATACAGGATGGGGAGGAATTACTAACAAAGCCAGGTCCAGGGGAGGTAGGAGGAGGTGGAGCCCATGTCCTGGTGGAGCAATTGGCCAGAGGAGGAGAAAGGGGCATTTTTTCACTGTATTAAATGGAAAGGAGGAGCAGACAGGTGCATTTGTAGATAGGCATATAAAATTGGTGGTGGGCTTTGGTAGATTTTTTTGTGTATATTCCTTAGGATTTTCTATAGCTTATGTCATCTGAACACAGAGATAGGTTTAATCTTTCCTTCCAATATGAATGTCTTTAATTTAATTTTTTAACCCTAATTACTCTGCCTAGACCCTCCAGTAGAATGTTGAATAGAAGTGATGAGAGAGAGCATACAACTCTGACTTGTTCATAAACTTAGAATGAAATCATACAGTTTTTCATCTCTAACTATACAGTTACCCAGGGACTTTTCATAAGTACCCTAATCAGGATGAGGGAATTTGTTTCTATTTTGTTGGTTGTTTTTATTATGAAATGGTGTTGGATTTTGTCAAAAAAAAATTTATGCACCTATTGAGATGGTCATGTGATTTTGTTTTTCATTCTATTGAAATAGTATTAAGGACACAATTCCCTAAAATTCATATGTCGAAACTTGGGTGGTAACCTTCTATTTTAATAAAATCTTTTTGTTTTTATTAAAAAAAATAAATGAAATTGGTGGTGGGAATGTGCGACAGTTATCATGTGCTGGCTTAAATAATATCAGCAAGGTGATCGACTGAGTGGGACTGAGAGACAACTTGGATATTTGAAGAATATCAAGCAGATATTGAAAAAGTGGTTAAGAACACAAAACTGGGTCACCAGTCAGTTGTAGTTGGTGATCACATGTTTATAGTGCTGTTAATTTGACCACTAACTTGTTAACATTTATCCCTAAATCATCTCATCAATTTCTATGATTTGAAATATCATCTATATACTAGTGTATATACCTATCACTTAAATCCTGTTGATCACTTAATCTAGTCTGCCACTCTAAGCCTCTTATCTGAGTTTTAGACACATTTCCTTGAGCAACTACTCACCTGTCTCCTGAAAATCATTGATTGTGCTTGGCTGTATATATCCGTGCAGAAAGTCATAGTTAGGTTCATCTGTGGTTGCAGTTTTTTCAGGTAACTTGAAGGAAGGACAGAGGAATATGGGAGTCTAGATATTCTGCAAGAGTAAAGGACAATGAGGTCTAAATTGGAAGAAGAGGAAGATGGCTACAGAGGATCAGAAGAAAGTTGGGTTGTCAATGGATTGGATGTTATGATGGAGGCAAAGCACAGGTGCTATGAGGGATGTTGAACCAGTGGAAGGAGAGGGTAGATTTTTCATTAGCGGCTATGGAGAAGGTTGTTACAGGAAAATGAGGATGTATTGGGGGACTTGGTGAACTGAAGTAAATTGGTGGAGAGTGTTTGGTAGAACTAAGGAGGTTGAACAACTGAAAAGCCTTACTTTGCATAAGAAGGTCATCCTTGCAGGGTGATGAGAACGATGGCTGTTGGGAGCTGAACCACAGAGGAAGTGGCTGTGCTGATGTCTTTGAGGAACAATGGAGAGTAGTGACCAAATGTCAGAAGATGATGAGGGTAACAAAGAGGAGAGAGGGTGGTACAGTCGGAATAGCTGAGCTTCATTTTAAAGGTATAACATTTCTATACTGTAAAATTAACTTGAGTCCATGGGTTCATATTTGTTTCCTGTGTTGCACTGGACTTGTGTGATTTCTCTGCCCTAATCTTTTTCCATTTATCTATTTACTTATTTATTACATAAGTCATTTATATAAAATGTTGTCTGCTATCTGTTGTAAACATTTTTTAATTCTGGTTTTGGGGAAGAATTACTAACACAGAAATTAGGACCAAGTACAGAACTTGTACGTTTTTAAGCAACATATCTATGTTTTTTTAATTATTCTTTTATTAACTTGATATTTAAAATGTTCTTTCAAAGCCAAATAGTTGAATAAAGTGGATCATATTTTTATTACATATTTAAGGAAGTTTTGATATTTAGTATTTAACTTATTTATTACTGTGAATTTTCTCTTATATGTAGTGTTAGATAATTTTCTACAATTTTCTTTTCAGAAGCAACCCATGAGGAATTAACTTTCCCATTGATTTCAAGCTACCCATGTGAGCACAACCAGATCATAAAACTCTTGAAAATTTCAGAGTGCTCTCACAAGGAGGTATGTGTGGCTCCAGTTTGTCACTGCTGCTTCTGTGTCTTTACTCTCTACTTAGAGAACTTCACCTGGCATCATCTTTGCTTTATTTGCCCTGGTGAACTTCATAATCATTTCATCCAAGTCCTCCTCAAAACTGGCAAATTTTATGGTAAGAATAGAATTAAATAACTAAAAATCATATAGTATATATTAAGCTTCTTTATCTCAATTTTTAAAATTTACACAATTTTATAGTTTTAATTTTTAATATAATCTTACATATTTCTTTTTCTGGGTATTTATAATCCTATTCCAAGCTGGGCACGATGGCTCACACATATAATCCTAGCACTCTGGGAGGCTGAGGTGGATGGATTGCTTGTGTTCAGGAGTTTAAGACCAGCCCGAGTGAGAGTGAGACCCCATATATACTAAAAATGAAAAATTAGATGGGTGTTGTGGTGGGTGCTATAGTCCCAGCTACTCAGAAGGCTGAGGCAGGGGGATCTCTTGAGCCCAGGAGTTTGAGGGTGCTTGGTAGATGCCTTGGCACTCTACCCAGAGTGACAGAGTGAGACTGTCTCCTCCCCCACCATTGCAAAAAAAAAAAAAGAATTAAAATAAATAAAAAGAATAAAAACGAAGGAAGGAAAAAAGAAAGATATAATTCCATTCTTATTATTTATATGGTTTATGCAATTTTTAGAAATGGATTATTCCTGGATGTAATGAATAAGTAGATTGATCTTTTATAAAGCCACTTTGAGGGATCAATATTTGCAACCTCATTATGGAACTCATTAGTGGATCATAAAACCACAGATTGAGCATTCATAACTCATATTCTTTTAAGTTCTATTTTTTTGAAGTTAGTCTGAGACCATGAATGCATTGTAAAGTGACTATAGAACATTCTTGTGTACACTTCCCCCAACTGTCCCTCGATGGTAACATTTTAGATTACCATAGTATATCATCAAACCGAGCAACTGATAGTGGTATGACTCAAATATAGACCTTCTGTGGATTCACAACTCATAGTCCTTTAAAAAATGAAATAGAAGAGAATGGAATGGACTAGAAAGGGCATACCAGAAGGCATCATGAGTATCAAGGGTATGTTTGCTTTATGAATGTTTTGTTCTGCCTTTACTGGATTGGGATATAAAATATCAAGACCATGATTAAAAACTTCAAAAGATAGGATTCCACCTTCTTGTATCAATTGTAATAAGCAGTGTGTTAGTAGATTTAGATTGAGGGTAGTTGTATCTCTGCTGTTTGGAAAAGATTAAACTATAAGCATCCCCATTGTTGAAAAAGCACGAACTCTCAGGAAGATGGTCAGTCACCTCCCAGCTACACGCCCCACTACATTTGTCATTTAGATGTCAGGCTTCAATTTGACAGTATCTTAAGCTCCAAGTATATTATGCAATTAAGAATTAGTATAATTATTTCAGACTATATTAATTTCAGAAGTGGAGGATCTGTGAGGCAATTTGGATGGAGAGTTAGGGAACTGGCCAATGTCAGATGTGTCTGTCTGATTCTGAAATTCACATTTTGGCATTTAACAATGCTTTGATTGGACAGAGAACTCCTCTGCTGACAGCATGTGAAGACTCCAGAAGAAACAGTCCTTAATTTGTTCTTCTGATGTCTCCCAGGAGAGAAGGTCTTTGGAATGCTACATGAAGGGCACTTGGACTACAGTGATTTTAATGGAGGGATTTGCAGGTGTTATAGATGGGGTGCAGTGTAGGGCATCTGAACAGGATGAGCAGTGGCTTCACAAGCAGATTAGGGACCCCTGTCTGAGTCTTGAAGGCTCAGGTGGATGAGAAGTGCAAAGCATAGGGGCTGAAGAAAGAGTACAATGATGTGCTCAAAGAAACAAGAGATTGTGGCATTGGCAAGTGAGGGACATAGCAATTTTTATTGTCTTCACTGGTGCATTTTGGGAAAAATTAGATAGTGAAGGAAACACACAATTCTTGCAGTGGCAAAGTGAATGAAGTACCCTGGGAATCAGAAGGGAGGGTGGCCAAAACTCAGGTGCCTCTTAATTGCTTTTATGCTGCACCAGTTTTCTTGATGTAACCGTGCTTCTACTTCTGCTCGGCGCTGCCCTTTATGGCATCTGAACAGAGAGAGCTCTGTGTTTACCACCTGACAAGGACAAAGGCAAATCCAACAATGCAGAGAACCCATAAGCCTCCAAAATCTTGCAAGTGAAATAACTAATTGGGAGCCTGCCACAACTGCAATCCAAACTCTATTCCTTCTGACAGAAGCATCCCTGGCCTGGCATTAGTATGCCACCGTGCTTCCATTCACTCTGTCTCACGTCATTCTGTTGTTTTGCAGCCAGCATAAATCAATATTCACCACCCAGGGCATGGGGATTGTTGGAGGTTCAGCTCACAATGAAAGCAGAACAAACCCCAAACCACAGGCATACCCATAGCCTAGACCCCCAGGCATCTGTGAGGCCTGGGGAACTGGGAGCTATTCCAGGCTGCGGGTTAGAAATAATAAATAAAGTTATTCACTGTTTAATCTTTTACCACCTGCATTCCTTAAAAACCTCAGGCAGTAAAGGGCAGCTTGTTTGGGGCCATCGTGGGAGGAATTCTGATGAAGTAGTGTGCCTGGGTCCACACAGTGAGGTGCCTCTGCCTACTCACTGTCGCTGCCTCTGTGTACCCTCAAGTGTAGAGCATGTGGGCCTAAGCGTTTGGCTGATGATAGAGTGGGTGTCAGCCAGTTACCAGGGAGCCTGTTCTTAACCCTTTCCTAGAATTCTACCCTGCTCAATGTGTGACTGGAAGTTTTTGAAAAGAGATACTAGGAACTTTATGATTCTAGTAAATGTTTTAAAAAATTACTGCAGGAGAGATTGCAAATGTCAAAGGATCTAAAGACACTCTAGAAGACACTCTCTTGAGAGTATCTTTGGGGAATGTAGGCTTTTTGTGTGCTTGTGATATGGTGGTGGTAGGTGAGGACCTGGGGGAAGGATCACAAAAATGGAGATTATCAATCCTTCTCCCTAAGGTCCCAAAACACTTCTATCATGAACTGAGTCACCAGGACTTTGCTCCTCACCCTGTGACTCCAAGGACTGGAGGATGTAAGATTCATGTTCCTTACTCTTCTCTTCTGAAATTTCTCCCCTGCCAAGGTCCTAATCCTGAGGAGTTTTCCTGCATAGTACCTGTGGCTGCAGAAGGTACTTTGAATAGACTGACACCAAATAGGCACCTGGCTGTGCAAAGTCTGGGAGGAGGAGTTGTTGGTCTTAGTCAGAGAAATTCGTGGCTTATGTGGGTCTCCTTAGCTCTAGTCAACAATGTGCTCCTGGATTTTGCCACCCACTCTTGAGTTTCTGTTATGCCTCAGTCTAAGGGTCAGCTACCTTCTGAGGGCCAGACTTGCTTCTTTCTTTCCACCTTATTAGTGAATCTTAACCTAGTCTAAGGGCGAAAGTCTCTCCATCCATGTTCCAAAACTTTTGTTTTTGACATAAATGCTATAGCCTGAGATCTTCAAAACTCAGGTGCCTTTTAATTGCTTTTATGCTGCACCAGTTTTCTTGATGCAGCTGTGCTTCTGCTGATCTCAAAGGTGTGAAGTATAAGGGATGTAAATAACTGGGGAGATGATACCAAAAGCCAGCATCCCATACATAGTCTTCACTTTTGGACAGTAACCTTCTAAGTGTTTGGGTGCCCAGATCCCCCACTGTCACTACTAATTATTTTGAAAATTATTGTAATAAGACATGAACAACAAATATGAGACATGAAGATTGGAAATAAAACAATCTTAACTGATGATTTGCTGGTGATAAGAGTACCTTGAAGACCTAAAGCAGTGTATTTAAAAAGTATTATTTTTGTGCTTCAAAAAGTGGAAGAGTGGCATGATGAAAGATTGACATAACTCCAACCACCATTAATAAGAAAATGTGAAATAACAATAACAAAAACATTTATTCACAATAATAGACAAGATGAATCTACTGTGGTGGTTTTAGGAACTTCTTTTTTTCCTATCTTATCTACCTTATGACACTTAGAATATTATTCCTATTTTTCTAAAAAAATTTTTGCATAGCAGAAGCCGCTTCCCTGCCAAGTTTCCATACTACTTCATCTTGGAATCAATACAAAAACAGAATCTCCTATATACATAGATTCTGAAACAAAATCAAAACCAAACAAACCTCTGTATACTAGCAGATAACAAAACTGAGGGAAAAAGTACTATCTACTTAGAAAATCTTATATAAAATCTGACAGTTTAAGAAAGAAAGATAAAGGGTATAAAGAGCTTATTCAAATGCACACTACCCACTCACTAGAACACAATAGTTTACTGTGTAAAGAATATGAACAAAAGTACAGATATAATTAGCAAAGAAATGATTAGAAAGTGCCTATTATTTTTGATAGTTAGTGAATGGCTGATGTAAAAGATATGTAGAAATCATTCTGCAATTATTAAAAAATCAAAAAGAACATTTATCATCTTTAGGTTGTCCAGTGTGAGGCCTTACGGGCATGATTATTCATTGCTGGTGAGTTTGAGGTGGAAAGAATTCTTTTGAACAGTGCTGTAGAAATATTTAGTAGGAAACAAAAAGGTGAGTGGCACCTGTAGCTCAGTGGGTAGGGCATTGGCCACATACACCCTGGAAGGTGGGTTCTAACCCAGCCTGGGCCAGCTAAAAATCAACAATGACAACTGCAGCAACAACAAAAATAATATTCAACAATGACACCTGCAACAACAACAAAAATAATAATGATAAAAGAACCGAAAGGGTATTCATATTTCTTGACTCAATAATTTTAGGCCCTATGAATTTACTTTAAGGAAGTGCAGTAGACCCTCTATGTAAAATGACCACCCAATGGACCAAAACAAACTGGTTAGCATATGGAGGTGGTGAATACAAGGAACCAGGCGTAATGTATTAATAAATACAAGTGGTGTGTGTACAGTATATAAAAATTAGGTCAGCTTAAGGAGATGGTCAATGTAGAGAGGTGGTCAACTATGGAAGTTCTACTGTATTTTCCAGGAAAACCTCAACATTTGCATAGATAGTTTTGTTCCAGCAGAGAGAAGGGCTTGGTGCTTTAGTGCATATACTGAAGAGTACATGCTCTTGGACTCACAAGTCTCTTAACTCAGATGCCTGGTGACCTTGAGAAGTGTTATGACTTCTGTGTCTTAATTTCTTCATGCAAATAATTGTGATGAAGTCTAAATTGTGGGTTACTGATAAAATCAAATGAATTAAGAAACATGGAGCACATAAAAAAATGCCTGACATGTTTTAAGCACTCTATTAGTTAATATAAACTATTATTATAACAAATATTTTTAAAAAGAATCAACTTAGCTGCTCACATTTAGGAGGATAGTTAAAAATACATAATGCCCTGACCATGTCACTTTATAAAACCATTAAGATGGCATTTTGAGGACTTTAAAGTAGAAGAACAAGTTCATAAAGGATTTTTCTGTAAAATAAAAGACTAAAAAACTCAGAGGTCACTGTGTTCACAGCCATGAACAATGTTTAAAAAAGGAAAGAGGAAAACTGTTCTGTTAGAGTAGTTGGATTGGAGTGATTTAAAGAGCATTTTCTTCATCTTATTTGCCTTCTTCAATTAAAAAAAATGAAACAATACCAAAACTAAACTAAAAGCATATTTCAGAGATACTGCAAGTTTGATTCCAGACCATTACATTAAAGCAAATATCGCAATATAGTCACATAAATTTTATGGTTTCCTAGTGCATATAAAAGTTATATTCATGCTATATGGTAGTCTATTAAGTGTGCAATAGTATTGTGTCTAAAAAACCATTGTGCATACCTCAATTAAAAAATACTTTAATGCTAACAATTATCTGAACCTTCAGTGAGTTGAAATTTTTTTCTATTAGAGGGTCTTGTCTTAATGTTGATGGCTACTGACTGATAAGGGTGGTGGTTGCTGAAGTTTTCCGTGTCTGTGAAAATTTTTTAAAATAACACAACCATGAAGTTTGGTACATCTTTTGAGTCTTCATTTAATGAAAGCTTTCTCTATAGCATGCAATGCTGTTTGATAGCATTTTACCCACAGAACTTTTGAAATTGGAGTCAATCCTTTTAAACCATGATTTATCAACTAAGTTTAGGTAATATGTATTCTTTGTTGTCATTTCAACAGTATTTATAGCATCTTTACTGGGAGGAGTTGCCATTTCAAGAAAATACTTTCTTTGCTTATTCATAAGCAACTCCTCATTCACTCAACTTTGGTTACAAAATTGCAACAATTCAGTGGTATTTTCAGGCTCCACATCTAGTTCTAATTCTCTTGCTATTTCTACCACATCTCCAGTTACTTACTCCAATGAAGTGTTGACCCTTCAAAGTCATCCATGAGGGTGGGAATCACCTTCGTCTAAACTACTGCTAATGTGGGTGTTTTGGCCTTCTCCTGTGAATCATGAATGTTCTTGATGGTATCTAGCATGGGGAGTACTTTCCAGAGTTGTTATTTAACTTTGCCCAGATCTGTAAGAGGAATCACAACCATCTTATTTTGGCCTTCACCATGCCTTCTGCACTGAGATTAATCATTTCTAGCTTTTGATTGAAAAAGAGATGTGCGATTCTTCCTTTAATTTGAACACTAAGAGGCCTTTGTAGGGTTACTAATTGGCCTAATTTCAATATTGTTGTGTCTCAGGAATTACAGAGGCTTTCAGAGAGGGAGAGAGACAGGAGAATGGCCTATTGGTGAACAAACATTACATTTATCAATTAAGTTCATTGTCTTATAAGGAGCTGTCTGTGGCACCCCAAAATAAGTACAATAATGAAATCAAGATTACTGGTCACACATCATTATAATAGATGTAGGAATAATGAAAAGGGTTGAAAAACCATGGAAATTATCAAAATGTGACACAGACATGAGTTGAGCACATGATGTTGGAAATAATGGCATCATTGGACTTACTGGATGCAGGATTGCCAAAAACCTTTAATTTGTATCTTCAAAGTACATTAAAGTGAAGTGCAATAAAAAGGGATATGCCTGTAATGCCTTTTAAACATTGCCTTTTGCTTTGCCTGCTCTGGCGCATAAAATCAAGTATACCTGGAAAGAAGCTATTTGGGAAACCTCAGGGCATTGCTGGTGACAAGCTGGGTGATGGCAGCTGTGGCAGTAACAGTGGGAACTGTACACTCACCTGCAGTTGAAGCTTGAGTCCATCTGGGAGCTCTGGCCACCTTTGCCTGGCCCTACAGCCTGCTGTGAGGATTGAAGAGGGGATCCTTTCTAGCAGATCATCTCACTGTGAATGGCAGTCAAAATAAGACTCTTTGTGTTGCTTTTTCTTTTATCCCTTCTTTCTTTTCTTTCTTTCCTTCCCTCTTCCTCCCATTCCTCTTTCCTCCCTCCCTCCCTCCTTCCTTTTTCTTTCTCTTTTTCTTTCTTTTTCCTTCCTTTTCTGTCTTTTTTTGTCTCTCCTTTCCACCTCTTTTATTAAATATCTGTAATATCTCTTTTCCTAAAACAGCTTTATTGAGGTATAATTGATATGCAGAAACCTGTTTGTATTTAATGTATACAATATGATAAATTTAGTGACAGGCATATACCAATGAAGCCACCACTACAGTTGAGAAATGGATCTACCATTTTCCCAATTTTCCTCCTGCCTCTTTTCTTTTGTTTTCATTTGTTGGCTTGTTTTATTGTGGTAAGAATGAGAGGGAGAAATGGGGAGCTGTTGTCCAACAGGTATAGAGTTTCCATTAATGCAAGTTAAATAAGTTCTAGAGATGTGCTGTGCAGCAGAATGCCTGCAGGTAACAATGCTGTATCATACATTTAAATACTTTATTTCTCATTGGAAAGGTTTTAAGGCCTTGGGAATCTGATAATATTAGAGCTTTAGAATCAAATGTCTAAAAGTGCATTTCTGAGAAGGAGGTAAATAATGAGATTATTGGATTGGTTTGCAGGGAATTTGGCTTTGCCTTGGACTTGGAGAGTTTAGTTTGCAACAGGATGGAGTCTAAGATTGAAGGATTTGTTTATAAGTATAATTAAAGACTCTCTGGAATAGTTGTCACATGCCAAACTTTTATTTATTTATTTTTATTATTTTAATTATTTTATTTTACTTATTATTTTATTATTTTTATTATTTTTTCAGTTATTGTAACCTACAAAAAACTAGGTTACAATATTTGCATTTGTTAGGTAGACAAATTTTAGTTGTGTCCTGCACCCAAAAGGTGTGCCATAAACCCTTACACTGTGCCCATTAACTGGGAATACCCCAATCCCCTCTCCTCTTCCTCCTCCCTTTTTTCCCTACCCTTGTTCCCCTTCCCTCTAACTTGAATTGAATTGAATTTTTCCTCTTATGTGCACATGTATTAGATCATCTACTGCTTCACATTAGTATTGAGTATGTTGGATATTTGCTTTTCCATTGTTTTGGTACTTTACTAAGAAGAATGTGTTTCAACTCCATCCAGGTTAATACAAAAGATGTAAGGTTGCTATCTTTTTTATAGGTGAATAGTATTCCACGGTGTTCATATACATAGCTTGTTAGTTCATTCCTGGGTTGATGGGCATTTAAGTTATGGCAATTGTAAATTGAGCTGCAATAAATAATCTAGTA
The DNA here is from genome assembly GCA_963574655.1 of Perodicticus potto. NCBI lineage: Eukaryota > Metazoa > Chordata > Mammalia > Primates > Lorisidae > Perodicticus > Perodicticus potto. The sequence continues at coordinate 19,076 of CAUYRH010052935.1, forward strand.
CAAATGTCTTTATGATACATTTTTTTTTTTCCTTTCTGGTCAGATGCCTGGTCGTGGGATTGCAGGATCAAATGGGAACCTCCACAATTCTTTGCAAAGAAGCTGTATTAGTTTGTAGTCTCACCAACAAGGTAAAAGCAATCCCCTCTCTCCACATCCATGCCAGCATCTGCAACCCTGGGACTTTGTGATGTGGACTTATCTTACTGGGGTTACGTGATATCTCAGGGTGATTTTCATTTGTATTTCTCTAACAATTAGGGAAAATGAGCATTTTTTGCATATGTTAGTCATTCATGCATCTTTCTCAGAGAAGGTTCGGCTCATGTTTCTTGCCCAGGGATAGATGGGATTGTTGGGTCTTTTTTTGTTGATTAATTTGAGTTCTTGATAGGTCCTAGTTATCAAGCCTTTGTCAGTTTTGTAACATTCAAATATCTTTTCCCATTCTGAAGGTTATCTATTTGCTTTAATTGTTGTGTTCTGAGTTGTGTAGAAGCTTTCCAGTTTAATTAAGTCTCATTTGTTTAATTTTGTGGTTGTTGCAATTACCACTGAAATATTCTTCATAAAAATCTTTCCCCAAGCCAACATCCTCAACAGTTTTTCCCACACTTCCTTCTAGGATTTTTATATTTTCATTTTTAGATTTAAATCTTTTATCCATCTTGAGTCAATTTTCTGTAAGTGTTAAAAGTGTAGGTCCAGTTTCACTGTTGTACATGTGGTTATCCAATTCTCCCAGCACCATCTATTGAATAGGGGTTCTTTCCCCCAGTTTATGCTTTTGTTTGTTTTATCAAACAGAAGATAGATATAAGAGACTGGTTTTATCTCTTGTTTTTCTATTCAGTTTCATATATCTATGTCTCAATTTTGTGCCAATACCATGCTGTTTTGATCACTGTGGACTTACCTAAAGTCTGGTAGAGTGATACCTCTGGCTTTATTTTTATTACTAAAAATTACCTTGGCTATATGGGAGTTTTCCTGGTTCCATTTGAAATGGAGAACTTTTTTTCCTCAAATCTTCAAAGTATGATGTTAGTATTTTAATGGGGACTGCATTAAATCTATAGATTGATTTTGGTAGTATAGACATTTTGACAGTGTTCATTCTTCCCAACCAAGAGCATGATATATTCTTCCATTCGTTAATGTCATCTGCTATTTCTTTTCTTAGGGGTTCATAATTCTCTTTGGTAGATTTCCTTCACCTCTTTTAGGTATATTCCTAGGTATTTCATTTTCTTTGAAGCTACTATGAAAGGAATTATGTCTTTGATTAGCTTCTCCACTTGGCTGTTATTGGTGTTTACAAAGGGTACTAATTTGTGGCCATTAATTTTATACCCTGAGATTTTACTGCATTTCTTAATCACTTTTATGAGTCTTGTGACTGAGTGTCTGGGGTTCTCTAAGATCATATCATAAGCAAGGAGACAGAGTTTGATCTCCTCTGCTGCAATTTGGATGCCATTTATATCCTTTTCTTGCCTGATTGCATTAGTTAGAACTTCTAGAACTATGTTGAATAGTAAAGGTGATAGAGAACACTGTTGTTTGGTTCCAGTTCTAAGTGGAAAAACTTTCAGTTTTACTCCATTCAGTATGATATTAGCTGTGGGCTTGTGGCAGAATGCTTCAATCTGTTTAAGAAATGTGCCACACAGGGTGGCACCTGTGGCTCAGTAAGTAGGGCACCAGCCCTATATACTGAAGGTGGTGGGTTCAAAGCCAGCCCCAGCCAAAACTGTAACAAAAAGTAGCCAGGCATTGTGGTGGGTGCCTGTAGTCCTAGCTACTTAGGGGCTGAGGCAAGAGAATCAACTAAGCCCAGGAGCTGGAGGTTGCTGTGAGCTGTGTGATACCATGGAACTCTACCAAGGGTGATAAAGCGAGACTCTGTCTCTAAAAAAAGAAAAAAAGAAATGTGACACTTATGCTTATATTCTTAAGTGTTCTTATTAGAAAATGATGCTGTATTTTATCAAATGCTTTTTCTACATCTTTTGAGAGGATCATATGGACTTGGTTTTGCTTCTATTGATATGGCAAATTAAATTTATGGATTTGTTTATATTAGACCAGCCTTTCATCCCTGGGTTGAAGCCTATTTGTGATGTACAATATTTAATGTGTCTCTGTAATCTATTGGCTGAGATTTTATTGAGTGTTTTTGCATCTATATTCTTTAGTGAAATTGATCGGTAGTTCTTTAAAGTTGGGTCCTTTCCTGGTTTTGAAATCAGGGTGATGTTTGCTTTGTAGACTATGTTGAGGAAGTTTCTTCCTTCTTAATATTTTGGAATAAATTCTGAAGTATAGGTACAAACTGTTCTTAGGAAGTATGATAGAATTCTGACGTAAGGCCCTTTGGTTCAAGGCTTTTTGTTGGAAGATTTTTGTTGTTTCTTTTGATCTCAGTGCTTAATATTGGTGTGTTCAAGAGATCTCTTTCTTCTTGATTGAATTGAGGGAGAGGTTGTGATTCCAGGTGTCGGTCCATTTCCTCCACATTATGAAATTCTGGGGAGTAGATTTTGTTGTAGTAGTCAGAGATAATCTCTGGTATCTCTGTGGTATGTGTTGTTATTTCACCTTTTTAATTTCTGATTGAGGTTTTTAGAGATTTTACTTTTTCTTTTTCATTAATCTCAACAAAGGTTTATCAAAGAACAAACTTTTTATTAAATTAATTTTCTGAATGATTCTTTTGTTTTACATTTCATTCACTTCTGATTTAATTTTTGTTATTTATTTTCTTCTGCTAGATTTGAGATTGGGTTGCTCTTCCTTTTCCATTTCCTTAAGATGTTTCATTAGGTCGTTGATGAGTTCTCTTTCTGTTTTTCAGATTTAGGCATCTAATGTGATAAATTTTGCCCTGAGGACTGCTTTTGCAGTATCCCACAGGTTTTGGTAACTTGTAGCTTCATTGTTGTTATGTTTAAGGAATTTAATAATTTCCTCCTTTACCTCTTCCTTGACCCAACCGTCATTCAGCATAAGGTTGTTTAGTTTCCTTGCCTTTGTGTGGGGATAAAATATTTGTTGAAGTTGAGTTCCACTTTTATTGCCTTGTGGTCTGAAAAGATACAAGGTGTAATTTAAATTCTTTTAATTTTTTTGCTTTGGTTTGTGTCCTAATATGTGATCTATTCTGGAGTATGTTCATGGGTTGATGAGAAAAACACATATTTCTTAGCTTTAGATTAGTGTGTTCTGTATGTGTTTATTAAGCTCATTTGTGCGAGGGTTGTATTTAAGTCCCTCGTATCTTTGTGCAATTTCTTTTTAGAGGATCCATCCATTTCTTTCAGAGGAGTGTTAAAGTCCCAAGTTATCATGATGTTGTAGGTTATCATATTGTTCAGACCAATCAAGGTCTATTTCATAAATCTGGGAGCATATAAGTTGCTGCATAAATATTTAAACTTGAAATGTCCTTTAGTTGCATTGTTCCCTTGTCCAGTATGCAGTGACCATTTTTGTCTTTCTTAACTTTAGTTACTTTAAATCCCCTTGTATTTGAAAATAAGGTTGAGACCCCCTCCTTTCTTCTGATTTCCATTTGCCTGAAATCTTGTTTTCCAGCCCTTCACCCTGAGTCTTGTTTTGTCCGTCAAGTTTAGATGTGTTTCATATAGTTTGCTTGTGATATATTATTCAATTAGCCAGCCTGTGCTTCTTCACTGGGGAATTCAAGTCATTTACATTTATTGGTCATATTTATAAGTGTGGTAGAGTTCTATTTATCTTATTTGTGAAGGTACATTGCTTAGTTTTATCCTTTGTGCCATTGTGGAAGTTAGGTTTTGTCCTTTAGTTCCTTGGTGTTTACTTTTGATGGTGGTCCATTGTGATGGTCAGAGAATAGGTCTAAATATTTCCTGTAGAGCTTTTATTGTTGTGAACGATTTCCTCAAAGTTTTCATATCAGTGAAAAATTTGATTTCTCTGTTAATTTTTGAAGCTTAGTTTAGGAGGATATGGAATTCTGGCCTGAAAATTATTTTATTTAAAAATGTTAAAGGTAGATGACCATATTATCGTGGCTTGGAAAGTTTCAGCAATGAAGTTTGCTGTCACCCTGATGGATCTTCCCCATGAATTGGTGCTTACCCCCAGCTGTTTGCAGAATTTTCTGTTTTGTCTTAACTTTGGACAGATTCATTGCAATGTGTCTTAGATATGCTCTACCTGTGTTGAGATGAGTTGGGATTTGATATCCCTTTAAAGGAGTGGGTCAGAATATTTAGAGATACTTGGGAAGTTTTCATTTATCAAGTCCTCCTTTAGGCCTTCCATTCGTTTGGGACGTTATTCTTCCACTTCAGGAATACCTATAATTTGTATGATTGAACACTTTGTGAAGCCCCATAATTCTCTGAATTGTGAATGTTTTGCTTTCTCTCTCTTCTTTTCTGCCTCTTTAACTACCTGTGTTAGCTTAAGAGGCTTATCTTCTAGGTCTAAGACTCTTTTTTCTCCATGGTCTAATCTGTTAATTTGTACTTTCTGTTGGATCCAAGTTTCCTGATTGACGGCTTCAATTCCTTGAGTTTCAGTATATTCTTTCAATATTCTTCATATCTTTCATCCATTTTTTGATATCTTTTTGATTATTTTACACTTTCTCATCAATTCCCTTTATTGATTTTGCCATCCATAATGTAAATTTTCTTTCTGTCATTTCCGTTAATTCTTTATAGGTAGAATCCTCTGCAGTAGCTACTTCATGATACCTTGGGGAATTGCTCTGTTCTGGTTTTTTGTGTTGCCAGAATTTTTCTGTTGGTTCCTCTTCAGGTGCGCTTGTTTTTTTTCTTATTCATTCCCTTCCCCTACTTTTCCTCTCACTATCTATTTCACTTTCAGGTAATTATCCTGTCTCTGAGCTTAGGTATTAAAGTCTCCTTTTGTATAAGGTCAAAAGAAAGATAAGAATAAAGAGCAAGAAGGGAGAAAGGAAAGAAAAAGATAAAGAGAAAAAAAGAATAGGATGAGAGAAAACAATTGAAGAAAAGGGGAGAAGGAGAGGAAAATAGAAAGAAAGTAACAGCGGGAATGGGAGTTTGGGCCAGGTGCTTTGATCCACACCTGCAACTCTAGGATTTTGCTTGGTTGGGCTAAGTGGGTCCCTTGAGGTCAGGAGCTCCTTACTAGCCTGAGCAAAAGCAAGATCTCACTTACACCAAACACTAAGAAAAAATTCAGCAATATATTGCAGTGGGGACCTACCAATATTGTCTTTCAAAGCCACAGTTAGAAGGACACCCTAGTCCATGAGTGCATAGCCTCCTTGAGCCAGACTAATATCATGACCCCAGCCAACCCATTCTGTGACCTTTCAGCCCTGAGATAAAAAATAATAATAAAAAAAACTAGGTTAATTTTCAACCAAAAAGAATAGATCAACCATAAACCTATGTGTTCTGGCCTGAGAAAAGAGATTTCAGATGAGAAGAAATAAGAAAGAATAAAACAAAAACAAAAATCTGCAAAAAAAAAAAATAATAATAATAAAAAGAACATTAAAAGATGTTATATAAGATGAAGGAAAAAGGGATATCTTAATTGTTGTATGAGAAAATTATGTAGGAAAGATGAGAAAAGTAAAAAAAAAAAAACTCTACAAAGATAGAAAGAGAAAATAAGAGAAATAGAAAAAATAAACAATAAAAGGGCCTGAAAAACCATAACGAAAATGAAGGAGTCCTTGCTGTCGAAAGTAAAAACAAAAAAATAAAAATACAACCAAACCTAACAAAATAAAACAAATAAACAAGCAACAGCACCAACAATGAAACATACTAAGGAAAAAATGAGAAAAGGAATACTAAGGAATAAGTGAAAAAAATACATTTATGTTTGTGTGTGTGTGTGTGTGTATATATATATTTTAATATGTTGCCTGAACTCCAGATGGTGCTGTGGTGTTAGGAGATATACAACACACATACTGGTTTTGTTGTGTAAGATGAGGGCTGGAGGGAGGAGGTAAGATGGCCGACTGAAGCCAGCTTTACACAGAGGCTCCTGTCTAGAAGGAGAGTTAAAGAACAGATGTTTAGCAAGTACACTGATGGTTTGGAGCTGAGCTAAGAGAGGAGATTGAAAAGTACACATCAACCCTGCTGAAGCAAGCTGCTACCCCAAGGAAACAAACAATAGGTATGAAACTCATGACCAAGCGGTAGCAGTTGGGAGACCTCTCCCCCATGAGAACGGCTCACAGTATACTTTCTACAAACAAGTGAGCAGAATTCATATCTCCTACTTTATCCCATGAGAGAGACCCTGTAAAAACTGGAACTCCTTTCCCAGAGAGGACCCCCTAATGTGCCATGGCACTCTCCCTCCAGGGATAAAACTGAACATATACTTTACCTGCAATTCTGAACTCCCAGCATTCCCCTACACTCTCACCCTATGGTCTGAAAGTCTGTCCCCATGGAGTCCAGATTCTTTGGCATTTTCTCAAGAGTTGTGGACAGGGTGTGGGCTGTTAAAAGTCTGTGCTGAATTGGTAGCTCGGGTGCAAAGAGGAGACTGTGGAGCAAGGAAACCCTACAGGAGAGAGAGAGAGAGACAATGCCCCACATTGTAGTGCAGCAGCAGTGGGAACAATAGGGCTCACACCCATGGTGATGTTTTGAAGAAACACTTCCTGCCTCTTGTAGCAAGCCTCTGCTCTGGTGGTGGTCATGGGCAGAACAGATCTGGGACAGAAATGCAGGCCCCCTGAGCAAAGGGTATGCCTGAGGCAGTACCTGCCCAGGCATAGTGCGTTAAGGACAGAGAATAGAATCTACACACACACAGAGGTGGCATACTCCCAGAGCAGGGCTGAGTCAGAATTGCTGTTTTTGTGAGCCCAAGATGCAACCGGCTCCCAAGGGAGCATAGATGGGATAAAAGCAGGTATGGCAACAGCATCAGCCGAGGGAAGGGCAGGAACCGAGAGCCATTTGTGAGCTCTAACCACGCCCACTCCAACACAGAGTGCAGCAGAGACTGAGACACCAGCTTGGTGAGAATTAGCGCAGTGGCAGCAGCACAGGGCGGGACTGAGTCACAGTTTCTGTGAACTCAAACAACACCTGGCCCATGTGGGAATATAGTCAGAACAGAAACACAAATTCTGTGAGAATATAAGTGGCAGCAACATCAATCAGGGGTGGGGCTGGAACTGAGTAAAACTCCCCATCCTCCATTAAGCACCCAAGGTAGTCAGGCTTCAGCTTCCCATACCAGCTGGTTGCAGAGTGTGGCAGCCTGGCAGAGAATACATAGATCTCCCAGTGACACAGGTCAGTGAAAACCGCTGGTGCATTTGCTCATTGGAGGGAACTGGGTCATAGCCCTGTGAGGTTATCAGTGACTGGGTGTGACAGAGGTGCAAGGTTGGGAAGGAGACATCAAACTTCCAGGACTAATTCATTTGCTGGGTAGGTCCTTCTAACTACATGGAGCCCCAGAGTGAGCACTTGAGCTGCCAGCAGACCCCTGCTATCTAGTTGCTGGTGACCTTTAGAACTCTCCAACTTGAGACTGGGTGCTGACTGGGACAATTGATTTGGAACTCTTGACGTGGGCCAATCACCCAAAGACCATCTAAGGTGGTACCTTGGTTTTGCTGATGTGGGAAAGTTTGATTTTCCTTTTCCAGTATTTGCCTTTGGGAGGTGGGGTGTCTTAGTTACTTGTATTTCTCCTCAGCTGAGACTTCAACCCAGAGTTACTGATTCACTAGGATTGGACAGAGAACAGATGACAACAAGACAGAGCCACTTAGCTGCACCACACCAAGAAGGTCCCCAGTGTCTCAGGGTGTAGTACTGTACAGGTCCTTTGCTCTTGGTCAAAGAGCTGGTTAATCACTACTCCAGGAACCCCCAATCCAATTTCACCTTATCTACTCATCCAGCCAAATGGTGAAAAATAATCATGGGGCTGAATCAGCAAAAACACTCTGGCAACATGAAGAATCAGAGTAGATCAACCCACCCACCCCCCCCCAAGGAATGACAAGGCAGACACACCAGAAGATCCCATTCATAAACAAATGGCTCAGATGTCAAAAATCAAATTCAGATTTTGAATTGCAAATAAGATTAACAGAATGGAGGTAAAGTTGGAATTAGAAATTCAAAGAGCATTTCAAAAGTTGTCTCAAGAATTCAATGAATTCAAAGACAAAATTACCAAAGATTTTGACACATTGAGGCAAAAACTAGCAGCCCTCAAAGATCTGAGAAATACAGTAGAATACCTCAACCGAATGGAACAGTGAGGAAAAAGGATTTCTGCCACTGAAGACAAACCTTTGAACACTCCTCAATGCTCAAACAGGAAGAGAAGTGGAGAGCAAAAATGGATCATTCTCTCAGAGAGTTCTGGGACAATTCAAAGAAAGCTAATATTTGCCTTACAGGAATTCCAGAAGGTGACAAGGTTGCTTCAAAAGATCCAGATGGTCTATTCGAAGACATAATCATGGAGAACTTCCCAAACATGGCAAGAGATTCTGAAATTCAGATATCAGACAGTTTCAGAACCCAAGTATGACTCACCCAAATAAAGCATATCTCCCAGACACATTATAATTAACTTTATTGAAGTTAATATGAAGGAGAAAATCCTGCAAGCAGGAAGACATAAGAAAACCATAACCTACAAGGGGAAGAATATTAGAATGACTGCAGATCTCTAAGCTGAAAATTTTTGAGCTAGAAGAGGATGGTCATCAGCCTTTAACCTCCTAGAACAAAATAACTTTTAATCTAGGAACCTGTATCCAGCAAAACTGAGTTTCATTTATGATGGAGAAATTAAATACTATAATGACATTCACGTGTTGAAGAAATTTCCCATAACTAAACCAGCACTCCAGGATATTCTCAGACCTATCCTCCATAATGACCAGCACAATCCTCCACCATAAAAGTAAACTCACTCAGAAACTTTTGATCAAATTTCAACTTCTACAGTGGCAAAAGCATTAAAAATGTCCACTGGACATTTGAAAAACTTGATACCCCAAACTACCAGGCTTAGCATTATTCTCAATTAATGTGAATGGCTTAAATTGTCCTCTAAAGAGGCACAGGTTGGCTGACTAGATAGAAAAACTCAGGCCAGATATCTGCTGCATACAAGAATCTCATCTTACCTTAAAGGATAAATAAAGACACAGGGTGAAGGGATGGTCATCTATAATTCTGACAAATGACAATCAGAAAAAAAGTAGGGTTGAAATTTTATTTGCAGATACAGTAGGCTTTAAACCAACAAGAGTAAGGAAAGATAAGGATGGTCATTTCATATTTGTTATGGATAACACTCAACATGATGAGATATCAATTATTAACATTTATACACCCAACTAGAATGTGCCTCAATTTATAAGAGAGACTTTAACAGACATGAGAAACTCGATTTTCTCCAGCACCATAGTTGCCAGAGATTTTAATACTCCTTTGAAAGTGTTGGATAGATCCTCCAATAAGAAACTAAGCCAAGAAATTTTAGACTTAAACTTAATCATTCAACAATTGGATTTAATAGACATCTACAGAACATTTCATCCTAATGAAACTGAATAGACATTGTTCTCATCAGCCCACAGAACATACTGCAAAATCGATCACATCTTAGGTCACAAGTCTAACCTCTGCAAATTTAAAAGAATAGAAATTATTCCTTGCATCTTCTCAGACTATCATGGAATAAAAGTTGAACTCCATAAGAACAGGAATATGCATACTCTTATAAAAGCATGAGGAAGCTAAATAACTTTATGCTGAATGATAGCTGGGTCATAGACAAAATTAAGAAGGAAATTAACAAATTTTTGGAACAAAATGATAATGAAGACCTGATTACCAGAACCTCTAGGATACCACAAAGCCAGTCCTAAGAGGGAAACTTATAGCATGGTAAGCCTTCCTGAAGAGAATGGAAAGAGAGGAAGTTAACAACTTAATGGAACATCTCAAGCAACTGGAAAAGGAGGAACATTCCAACCCCAAACCCAGCAGAAGAAAAGAAATAATCAAAAGCAGAAATAAATGAAAAGCAGAGATAAATGAAATTGAAAACAAAAGGATTATACAACAGATCAATTTTCAAAAAGCATTTTTTTGTTTTGAAAAGGTCAATAAACTATATAAACCTTTGGCTAACCTAATCAGGAATAAAAGTAAAATCTCTAATTTCATCAATCAGAAATGACAAAGATGAAATAACAACAGAATCCTCAGAAATTCAAAAAATCCTTAATGAATATTACAAGAAAGTCTATTTTCAGAAATACTAAACTCTGAAGGAAATAGACCAATACTTGGAAGCATGCCACCTTCCTAGACTTAGCCAGAAGGAAGTGGAAATGTTGAACAGGCCTATATCAAGTTCTGAAATAGCATCAGCTATCCAAAATATCCCCTGAAAGAAATGTCTGGGATCATTTGGCTTCACATCAGAATTCTACAAAGCCTTTAAAGAGGAACCAATACCTATATTACTTAACCTGTTCCAAAACATAGAAAAAGAAGGAATACTACCCAACACATTCTATGAATCAAACATCACCTTGATCCCCAAACCTTGAAAAGACCCAACAAGAAAAGCAAATTATAGACCAATATCAACAATGAATATTGATGCAAAAATATTCAATAAGATTAGCAAATAGAATCCAGCAACACATCAAACAAATTATGCACCATGACCAAGTGAATTTTTTCCCAGGGTCTGAAGACTGGTTAAATATATATAAATCTATAAATATAATGCATCATGTAAACAAAATAAAAAACAAATACCATCTAATTCTGTCAATTGACACAGAAAAAGCTTTTGATAATATCCAGCATCCATTCATGATCAGAACACTTTAAAAAATAGGTATGGATAGGACATTTCTTAAACTGATAGAGGCCATCTACAGCAAACACACAGCCAATATCATATTGAAGGGAGTTAAATTGAAATCATTTCCACTCAGATCAGGAACCAGGCAAGATTGCCCATTGTCTCCAGTGCTTTTTAATATTGGAATGGATGTCTTAGCCATTGCAATCAGGGAAGAAAAGGCGATCAAGGGTATCCATATAGGATCAGAAGAGATCAAACTTTCACTCTTTGCAGATGATATGATTGTATATCTGGAAAACCTCAGGGATTCAACTATGAAAGTCTTAGAAGTGATTGAGGAATACAGCAACATCTCAGGTTACAAAATCAATACTCAGAAATCTGTAGCCTTTATATATACCAACAATAGTCAAGCTGAAAAAACAGTCAAGGACTCTATTCCTTTTACAGTAGTGCCAAATAAGATGAAATATTTGGGAGTTTACCTAACAAAGGATGTGAAAGATGTCTGTAAAGAGAACTATGAAACTCTAAAATAGGAAATAGCTGAAGATGTTAACAAATGGAAAAACATACCATGCTCATGGCTGGGAAGAATCAACAATGTTAAAATGTCCATACTACCCAAAGCAATATACAATTTTAATGCAATTCCTATTAAAGCACCACTGTTATACTTTAATGACCTTGAGAAAATAATACTTCATTTTATATGGAATCAGACAAAACCTTGAATAGCCAAGACATTACTCAGAAATAAAAACAAAGCAAGAGGAATCATGCTACCAGACCTCAGATTATACTATAAATTGATAGTGATCAAAAAAGCATAGTACTGGCACAAAAACAGAGAGGTAGATGTATGGAACAGAGTAGAGAACCAAGAGATGAACCTAGCTACTTACGGTCATTTCATCTTTGATAAGCCACTTAAAAACATTCAGTGGGGAAAATATTCCCTATTTAACAAATGGTTCTGGGTGAACTGGCTGGTGACCTTCAGAAGTCTGAAACTGGACCCACATCTTTCACCATCAACTAAGATAAACTCTCACTGGATTAAAGGTTTAAACTTAAGACATGGAAGTATAAAAATATTAGAAGAAAGTTCAGGGAAAACAATTGAAGAAATCAGCCTGGGAGAATATTTTATGAGGAGGAATCCCCTAGGAATTGAAACAACACCAAAAATGTATTACTGGGATCTGATCAAAGTAAAAAGCTTCTGCATAGCCACGAACACAGTAAGTAAAGCAAGAAGACAGCCCTTAGAATGGGAGAAGATATTTGAAGGTTATGTCTCCAACAAAGGTTTAATAACCAGAATCCACAGAGAACTCAAATGTATTAGCAAGAAAAGAACAAGTGATCCCATCTTAGGGTGGGCAAGGGATTTGAAGAGAAACTTCTCTGAAGAAGACTGGTGCACGGCCTATAGACACATGAAAAAATGCTCATCATCCTTAATCATCAGAGAAATGCAAATCAAAACCACTTTGAGATATCATCTAACTCCAGTAAGATTAGCCCACATCACAAAATCCCTAGACAGAGATGTTGGCATGGATGTGGAGAAAAGGGAACACTTCTGCACTGCTGGTGGGAATGCAAACTAATATGTTCCTTTTGGAAACATGTTTGGAGAATACTTAGGTAACTAAACATAGACCTACCATTTGATCCTTCAATTCCTCCATTATGTATGTATCCCAAGGACCAAAAATCACTTTATAACAAAGATATTTGCACCAGAATCTTTATTGCAGCCCAATTCATAATTGTTAAGTCATGGAAGAAGTCCAAGTGCCCATCGACCCATTAATGGATTAATAAATTGTGGTATATGTATACCATGGAATATTATGCAGCCTTAAAGAAGATGGAGACTTTAACTCTTTTATGTTTACAGGGATGGAGCTGGAACATATTCTTCTTAGGAAAGTACCTCAAGAATGAAATAAAAAGTATCCAATGTACTCATCCCTACTATGAAACCAATTTATAACTTTCATATGAAAGCTATAACCCAATTATAGCCCAAGAAGAAGGGGAAAGGGGGAAAAAAGGGGAGGGGAAGGGGAGGATGGGTTGAGGGAGGGTTATTGGTGGGACCATACCTACAGTGCATCTTACAAGGGTACATGTGAAATTTACTAAATGTAGAATATAAATGTCTTGATACAATAACTAAGAGGGTGCCATGAAGGCTATGTTAACCAGTTTGATTAAAATATTTCAGATTGTATATAAAACCAGCACATTGTGCCCCATGATTGCATTAATGTACACAGCTATGATTTAATAATAAAAAATAAAAAGAAAAATAAAAAGATGGGGGCTGGAGCTACTCTCTCATTGCAGAGGAGACCTGATCCTGTCTTCCTCACTTATTTTTCCTCAACTGGGGCTTGCTCACTTCTTCAGGTTTCAGTCCCCATGGGATTGGAGTCCTGACAGTCTCACCAGATTTCTTAGAAGGAAAATCAAACAGTGCCTCTGACAACAAAGTTGGGCCTTCCAGGGGGTTCAGGGGCCATTTGATTCACCTGAAGGATGATTGCCTTAACTCAGCAAGCATGCCAGAGCTGGCTATGTACTACCACCCTGTGGATTGTTCCTCTTGTGCAGCATTCCCACAATGGCAGTGCCATGCTAGTAGCTAAGCTGGTGGTAGATCCACCATGCCCGGAATTCAATCTCAGCAACTGGACACTGTTTAAGTTTACTTGCTTGCTTCAGCCCTTCTAGGCAGCTCCAATTAGCAGCTCAGTCCAAAATCAAAAACTGCAGGACAGCCCTTTCCTGTCCCTAGTCCTCTACAGGAGGGCTAGCCAGCCAGCCTTTGCCCATACCAGGCACTTGCCTTCTGTGCTTTTCTTCAGCTCTGGAGCTCCTCATTGACTCCTAGAGTCTCCTACTGCTTCACTCTGCCCCCAGAGTGATTTTTCTTGCTAGATTCCCCCAGCCATAGGTGTCTGGAGTTCTTTCTTCTCATCTTACCACAAGTGGCTAGTAAGGAGATATCTCTAGTCTGCCATGTTGCTCCAATCTTGCATGCTGATCTTTTAGACAGTAATGGTCCATTTCTCATCTGTTACTTAGCTGTGTGCCTGAGCAAGTTAGTTTCCTTATCTATGGAATTGTCATAGTATGAATTTTGTAAGAATAAAATACAACATCAGCAACAACAAGAATGTCAGTACCTGACAGGTAGTAAGTATTGAATATATTTTATGTTTCTAACGCAAGTTATCTACAAAGAGGCTTGGCATACAGGAGTGAGGAGGAAAGTAGGAAATTGAGGAGGGTTACGCAGCTTATTCAGGGTGAGGTGCTCATGAACTAGACTGTTAATTTCAAGAGTTTTAATATATCAAACTGTCTCCCTGTCATCTGTGGTAAAAAAATTCTGAAAAAAGCAGTTATTTCTTTCCCAGCTCCTCCATTTTGATGACAACCACAGTTCTCAACTCATTAGTTTATACAGCATCACTAATTCTTAGAAAAGGATGAATTCCATTGAGGCTAATGAGGTGACCCACAACAAATGAGGCTGACATAGAAGAGGCTGAACTGCTTGTTTGTAGCTCCGTGTGTCTATTGTAACTCCAGATAAAGCTGCTGCTCATTAGTCTAATGGCCTTGGTTCTACAGAGTATCAGAATGTATCCTTTACAAATGAGGAATTATCTTCATAAAAGATAATAGTGCCAATAATATTTGACTTGCATTTGGCCAGACTTAGGTGGCTCTTCTTAATCTTCCATACCCCATAGCGTCAATGAGAGTGGTAAATACTCCCCAAGATACTTGGCTGACAAAAATCAACATTAAAGTGTTACAATATGGTTTCCCATCCAGGAGTTCCTAGGTTATAGAATGAAATTGAAAATGAGTTGAATTCTCTTGAACAAGATGGGAGAAGAAATGAGAATTATACAGAGCAACCCTTTCAGTGAGGCAGAAAAATCAAATTGGGGCCAGTCTTTAGGCCAGGCTACTTATTTGTTTTGCCACTGAGATGAACCTGCTTCACAGCAAATCTGCTACAGCAGAGGGCCTTGCATTTATTGCTTGGTATTGGTGTGTTAGGAACAAGATTTGGGTACCTACCAAGGCTACTTAAATTGGTTTATTTACTCATTTAACAAATATTCCAGTGTCAGTGATGAGCTAGATGTAATATTTGACTCACATTTGGCCAGATTTGGGTGACTTTTGAAAATTCAGGCTCTGAGAAGTCAGTGAAGACAAAATCCAGCCCATATCCTCAGGAAGACAGAATTCTAGTGAGAGAGATGGACAATTAACAGGTTGGCAAATACATATATAATGTAATTTAAGGTGTGTGAGACTGCAAGTAACAATTAAGCAGAACAAATGGAAAGTGACAAGGCATGAGAGAACTGTTTCAGATGAAGTGTTTGGGGAGCTCCCTAAAAAGGTTATACTTGGGCAGAAGCCTAAATGAAGTGGTGAGTTATGACATCTAGAGGAATCACAATAGGGAATGCTGTTGGCTCTCAAATGTATCCAGAATCCAGACACTTCTCTCGTCTCTATGGCAAACTCTCTGGACCAAGTTACCATTAATAATATCTCACTGTGGGTCACCCAATGGCCTCTCAACTAATACCCCTGGTTTACTTTCCCTATTTCTGTCTCACGCAGTCTATTCTTAACTCAGCAGCCAGGGTACATCTTTAAAACTTATATCATCTAATGCTATTTTGGTGCTGAAAATCCTGAATGCTTCCTCATTTCATTTAACAACAAATTCTCACAGGACTACAGGGGCTAACATGGGATATACTTGTTTCCTGTGGATCTGAGAACAGGATGAGTACTGTATACAATATAGGGTATTTCTCCCACTGTCATCCTAAACCCTGGAGGAGAAGAGGTTTCTGTTGTTTCCATTGCAAGTTTTTTGAGACTATTATTGACTCTGGACAGATCTGAGAAGCTGAAAACACTGGAGGAAGTATTAAGAATTTAGGACTAAGAGGGATTTCTAGCTCACAGTCTTGTTTCTGGAAAACAACAAGAGAATTTGGTAAATGGAAAAGGGTCAACCAAGGTATATTAGTCAGGGTAGCTAAAATACACAGCCTCCAACTTTAATATTATAATAATAAAAGTTTATTTGTGACTTTGTGCAAAGTCCAGGGGTTGGGAGTGTTTATTCTACTAGTTTTGATCTTGGCTAGGACCCAGAGATACTCTCCATCTGGTGGTCTGAAAAGGGAAGAAGAAAAACATAGAAAATGTATGGAATACTTTGGAGCTTGGTCTGGAAGTGGTGTACATCATTGTTTACCTACATTATGCATAGCCATAGCTGATTATAATCCTTTCTAAATACAAAGGGTCAGGGTAATGTTGTTTGCCCGTGCACTCAAAAAGAGGAAGGTTTGGTGAACCTCTGGTCATATCGTGCCGTACCTGGGAGAACTGGATCCTGGAACATGAGTTGTTCTAAATGGTGAGAATTCCAGGTAAAGGAAATGACATAATAGAGTGTGGTACACTATAGACACCAGAGATGGCTTTGGATATTTAAGATGTCTTTTTTTTTACTTGAGAGTAGAGTATTAGTGGGGAAATACTGAAGTTAACAGCTGAGAAAAAGACAGGGTTTAGACCAATTGGGGGCCTCCCATGCCATGCTAAGTTGCTTGGGTTTTGACCTGTAGCAAAGAGAAGAGTCTATCAAAAGACTTTAAATAAAGCATTGTCATTTTAGAGTGACATTTTGGAAAGCCATTTTGGAATGGAGGAGAAGACCAGAAGCAAGCAGACCTACAGGGGGCTGTTTCTTCTCTCAGGGAATTTCACACTCAACACACACAAGCTATGGTTTTACAACTTTCCTGAGTATTTGTATATTTATGCATATCACATACAGACACATAAAACAGTACATGATATTTTATATTCAAATCCCTTTTATACTTTAAAAATGGTGGTTGCCACACATTAAATTGAATCCTCCACCTTCTATTAGGTCACAAGCTGCACTTTGACAAACACCACTCTATCTCACTAAAAGACACCTCTCTGCATCCAGTCCCCAGCCCCAAAACTATGCATCATGTGAGACACTGCAGTCACCCTTTATCACACACACCCCCGCCACAATCCATTAGTCATAATATTTCTGGTCTATTTCTTCAATATCCCTCACTCAATTTCCACTTCACCATCGCTTGGATGAGTGGTTTGCAGCATGTGGCCTAAGGAGCCCTAAGTTTCTGTGAGATCAGTTTTTGAAATCCAAGAGTTTGAAAACATTTTCACTTTTGCTTATTAACACTAAGATAACATTTTTTTACTCACCTTAATTCTCTCACATTCATCTTCACAGTGAAGTTTTCCAGAGGCTACATGCTGAGTGATTGTATCAATTGTTCTGACAGAGAATGAGGTGGATGCTTGTGCAGTTTTGTGCTTTGCTTTTTTTGGTTTTAGTTTATAATATGTTAAATATTGATATATGTGGCCCTTCTAATCAAAACCTCTATACTTTTTAAGAGCACAATGGACCCAGGAACTTGAGAATCCTTAATTTTCACTTTTGTGATTCTGTGTTTTCATAGTCACTGTAATAACTGGGCATAATTTTGTGGTCTGGGACCTTCTGAACAAACATTCTTGGCTGATTATGTGGCTCTCTGTCTCAGCAGTAGGATTTTCTTTTCTGATTATCCAGAAGGATGTCTGCATCTTGATTCCTGGAGCCCCTTGATCCTCAGCCTTTTGCACTGACTTTAGAATATCAGAGTTCATCTTTTAGACTCTTAATGTCTCAGGACCCACATATTCAGATGCTATTACTCCTTTGTCAGAACCCAAGCATGAGCCATCTCATTTAATCCCATGGCTATTATCATTATTTGTATCTGACAACCCAGAAACATTTGTCTCCAGTTGTCTCCCTCCCATAAACTACAGAGTTGAATGTCGCACCTATGTCTGCTGCAGATCTCTGTTTGGGTACGTAACCCATAATTCAAAACTAAGATTTAAAAAACTAAATTCATAATTTCTTCCATAGTTGCTTCTTTCTCAAACTTCTCCACCTCAATAAAAACTTCTTCAAGTTTTTTCAAATTCTTCAAATCACATTCTTCAAGATCCTCAGGCCAAGATCTTTGGCTTCCTTACCAGCTCATCTCTTTGCTAATATATCAAGTTTATCAACAATTCTGTTGACTATATCATCCACAGAACATTTCCTGTATATTTTTCTTCTGTTCTCTAATGCAACCTTACACTGAGCTACCAGTATCTTTTGTCTGGATTTTTTCAGTGGCCTGCTGATGCATTTCCCAGCTTCTGTCCTTGTTCCTTGACATTCAAATCTCCATGCAGTTGACAGGTCTATCTAGATAATATTCTGAAGAAAGAAATCCTATTGCCAGTTGTCTATGGCTCCAGAGCCATCTGCATCATCCTTTGAGGGGCCTGGGCCTCCAGGACCTGCATGGGAGAAATTCACACTAAGCCCTCCCATCCAAATATTTTGGTCCCTTTTACTTCTCCAGGAAGCTGATCTCAACTAGACCCAATCATTCTTATTAAGGCTACATGCTAGAGATGGTATACATCTTGGAGCCATCCAGACACCTGGTGCTGTCAAAGTCTACTATTGAATTGAAAAAAATGCAGTATATAAAATAGTCCCTATTTTAAACTTCAAGGTGACTTTAGAAGGATAGACAAAATATGTCTAATGAGGCAAGTTCATAGTGAGGCTGTTGGGCTCTCTTGATTGAGGATGGGGCCCAAACTCAAAGGAAGACATAATTCTAGCACAGAGGTCTCTGGTCTACTTCAAGCTCATCCATATGCCCCATTACCTGGACTTCCTTGCTTCATCTGACCCAGAACCAAGGGTACCCTCTAGTCTTATTATTCAGAAAACAAGTGGTTCCCAACATCTGGGGATATGTTCAATTTGATTATGACGAGGACAGAAAGTCACATGCAAAAGAAAAAATCAGAATTCATTACTTGGACCATGAAAACAGTAGTCATGGGCTCGGCGCCTGTGGCTCAACGGGCTAAGGCGCCAGCCACATACACCTGAGTTGGCGGGTTCGAATCCAGCCCGGGCCCGCCAAACAACAATGACGGTTGCAACCAAAAGATGGCCGGGCGTTGTGGTGGGCGCCTGTCCTCCCAGCTACTTGGGAGGCAGAGGCAAGAGACTCGCTTGAGCCCAGGAATTGGAGGTTGCTGTGAGCTGTGATGCCACGGCACTCTATCCAGGGTGACAGCTTGAGGCTCTGTCTCAAAGAAAAAAAAAAAAAAAAAAAAAAGACAGACGGGTAAAATACAATGGGCATAATTTCATTTAGAGATAATGGCAAATGGCAAACTGGAGGCACCCCCATGAATGGGAGGCTTGAGTCAATAAGTGGTTCTCTTGTGGGCTCCCCTGTGATAAGGCATCAGTGAAGAACTAAGCCTGAACCAAGGTTACTACACAAGACAGATCCCCTGGTCCTTGTGCCCATGGTGGTCACAAATGTCAAATTAACAAGAGGGTGATGAGAGAGTGGCACTTGTTCTGGAGGCAGATGCAGAACATGCCCATTAAAATAACCCAAGGATGAGAGAGGAGAACACACAGAGCAACTCAAGACATCAAAAGCATGATAGCTTGAGGCTCTCTAATACAGGTAAGAAATAGCCCCGACCTCAAAAAGTCTTCAGACACACAGCATCACGGATATGTCCACTATTGCTGCAGGTGCTGCTGCTACCATCACTGTGGTCCCCACCACCACTACGGTCACCAATAGTAGCAACAACAATGGCTAACGCACCGCTCATTATGTTTTCAGGCAGTCAGTGCTTTATATATGTTTATTCGTTCAATTCTCACAACTGTGCTATGAGGTAGGTACTATCGTGCTCTTCATTTTACAGATGAGGAAAGTGAGGCACAGAGAGACTCAGCTTCTTGCTTCAGATCATACAAAAAAAAGTAAGTAGCAGACTCAGTGTTTGAACTCTGGAAGTCTGGCTGCATAAACCACACCCTTAACTTGCAGGCTATTTAACTTTATAGCATAAAAAAATAACTGCTGGGTTTTTTTGTTTTTTTTTTTTTTTTGCAGTTTTTGGCCGGGGCTGGGTTTGAACCCGCCACCTCCAGCATATGGGGCTAGCGCCCTACTCCTTTGAACTACAGGCACCACCCAATAACTACTGTTTTTAAAGATGACCTGAATCATCAGGAAAAGGTTAACTTATACTTGCTAGGCATAGGTGAAAACATAATGCAACACATCTAAGGAGGACTTCCAGCAAAGATCACACAAACCCCTACACACGTTAACACACAGTCCATACTTTGTGTGGAAGTGTGGAACCCTAAAAACTATGCAGGTTGAAACTGTACAAAGTCATTTTGATTATCAATGGGAAAATGATGATTGTCCCATGACTTTTAAAAATTTATGCCAGAACACTAAAAACTCTTTTTGTCAGTTTCACATGTGTAGAAAAATGAAAAAAAAAAATAGGAAAATGAACATTTACTTAGTATAGTAATTTAAAATACTAGGAATATTAAGCATTAAAGTACTTTATTTCTTTGTAAAAAAATTTACCAAAAATATATTCAACAGTGGATATCTTTGGTACCTGTTGAAGCTGTAAAGTTTTCAATTGAATGGAGTTGGTGTATATTTTTATTAGAAAATACAAGTATTAGAATGAGTTTCATAAAGCGGTGCCTTCTTATCCTTGTCAAATAACTTATGATATGGAGTGAAGATCTTGTCTATACCATGTGGCAAATTGCCATACTCTTAAATTTGGATCAGCTTCCAACATTTCGCCCAATGTTGCCCTTCCAACATTTCATTGTTATAAAATATCTGGGATCTTTTAATGTGAAACTTTTTCCCCCCCATCTGTACCACTCACTTCCTCTGGAATATCTTCATCCTTTTCTTTTCTTTACCACAACATTTCTCATTTATGTCAGTAAGTCCACCTTCACTAAGTTCCTGGCTGAGTATCTAGACTTTCTCCTTTACCACCACTTTGTGGTGCTACACCTTTCTTGACGTAAGTTCTTGTAGGGATGTCTTCCAAAAGGTCTATCTCATTAGCACTAACTATTCCATGATGATCATAAACCTGCCTTAATCCTTGGATTCGGGGGGCAGATTTCACAGGAGCACCCTTATCTGCGCTAGTAGAGTCACCAGACAGTGTAATATTGATTAATTCATGCCAACTTCCAAAACAACGATACCAACCTGTACCGATAGTAAAAAGGCTCTTCTACAGGCTCCACGCAATGACCATTTTCTTTTAATTCAACCCCTAAACTCACCAGTTTGCCCTGAATACTAGTCACTCTGATCAGGAATTTTAAAATTATTATTATGCTCTCCCATCTAAAGAAGATGTAAATAGTCAATTTCAAACATAAGTGGCTTTCTCTGCTAGTGCAATTTAAACTCTGTTGAGATGACTTTACCTTGCATTTTATACTCAGCAGACTTTTTCAAATATGGTGCATTGTAGCTTCATTGAGGTCTATGTCTCACGCTATCTTCACTTGCTGTTGCCATTTTCAAATCTCCTGATCACCACGAATTTCATTTCTTGCCTTTACTTCTCATTTCTTTCAGTACTTTAATTTTTTGGTGGCCAGTTCCCTCTCCTGAGGAGCTATTTGTGTAAAATGTCATCTGAGTTTATCACTGGGAGACAAGGAGGAAACATAACTACATGCTTTGCTGTCTGTGCATGCACTGAACAACAGATGCCCAGTGACTAACCACCAACAGACTTAGCATGAAGTGGTATGACTGGTCACTGCTAATGTGCATTTGTTATGTACACAGTGATTTGTGGGCTGAAGAGTTAGCAGCAGAGTCTGTACTTCATATGCAATGACTTAAAATTGCTATGTTGTGGTGTTGTAAGCTGAAATACATCCCTCCAAAATTCATATGTTGAGGTCTTAACCCTCAATACCTTAGAATATAATTGTACTTGAAAACAGGGCCTTTAAAGAGGTAATTGAGGTAAAATGAAGTCACATTGGTGGGCCCTAAGCCTCTATGACTGCTGTCCTTCTCAGAAAAGGAGATTAAGATTCACACAGAAGAACCGCTATGTGTAGATCCATCTGCAAGCCAAGGAGAGGAGGCTCATAGGGAACCAAACATTGACCTCAGACTTCTAGCCTCTAGACTGTGAGATGATAAATTTCTGTTGTTTGTGTGGTCTGTGGTATTTTATTACACTATCTCCAGCTAACTAATACACAGAATAAGTGAAATGTGATGGTGGGGACCTTGTGTTTAACTATATTTGGCGACGGAAATTTGTACATACTGGAATGGTGCAAAGCCAGGCTGCCTATATGCCAGTATGACATCTCCCTCTGAAGAAGTGATGGCAACTTTTTCTTTCATGCATCCTCTAAAGGAAATTGCCCCATCCCTGGAGCACCTGCTGCCTGGGCGGCCATGTTCTACACGATAGCTTCTCCCTGTCCTGGTCTTACCTGGTAGAAATGGAAATAGTCCCCTGTCTCAGAGTGGCCTGTCTCTAGACTTGCACTGGGCCTGGCATGAGAGTCTTTGCACAAACATAAATGACAGTGATTGGCTGAGTCAATCAGTTCATTTCTCTTAGGAATTTAACTGCAGGTGTGAAAGAATATGTCCAGATGGTGTGGGAGTTGAAGCTGAATAAAAGTCATAAGGCAAGAAAGGTCACAAGGCCAGAGGTGGTATGAATATAAACCATGACTAAGCAGAGGTCAACAGGAGATATACAACGAGTCTATGTTGCAAAAGAGAAAGAGACTAGCTGCTCCCAGGGAGGCTCTAATTCCTTGTGTACACATGGTTAGCTATACACAGACACATGCATATGCACTCACATACACAGAGGCACACAGATGCATGTATACATATGTACACAGGTTAAAGGAGAGTATCAGTTCCCTTTGTTGGGCTCCAAAGTTGAGAGGCCAACTTGGAAATGTACAGTAGTTTCAGATCTAGTCTGTACAGTGCTGCTAAGTATGTATAAAGTTACTTGTTAAGTATGACTGTCCTACATTATTTAACAAATCTAAAATTCAAGGCAAAATTTTGTCCTGGTTAAGAGTTATACATACGCTGCAAACACAATTTGCTATATAGTAAACTTCAAAATAAAGCTCAAAAGCACGAAGAAATAAAAACAAAGGTAATATAACCAGTTTTAAGCAGAACATACTTAGCTATATTTTGGCCTTGCATGGCTTCTCTAGCTTTTTGGTATCTCAAGCCAGCACTAGGGGTTTTGCTGGGAATCTATGGTTGAAATCCACACGGGCAGAGTGGGATGGCATAGAATGAGTCACCAGGAGATAGGGCTAGCTGAAGCATGGTCAACGATTTGCATAGAGTGGACAAATACAGGGAGTAACTCTAATGGGCGGTGGCAACATATATAGAAAACATACCCCCCAAATGCATTCCAGAAATGGAATGTCTAGAGAAAATTTTAGAGAGTGCTCCCTTGACAGTCACTAATCTGAGGGAAGAGACTCAATCAACCTCAGTTCACAAGACTTGGCCCTACGTGCCCCAAAGCAGAGGCCTGGGTTGTTCTATTCTTCCGACTTGGCTGGAATACCAACCATCATTTGGGTTCCCAAATGTGTGAGGCTGGCCACACTTATTACTAAAGGTATATATTTCAATTAGATGTTAATTACATAAATGAATGAAATGTAATTGTGAAAAGAAATAGGGTTCTTTTTTTTTTCAAACATTGCCATTTTATTTTTATAATTTTATTACATCATAAATGTGCACATTAGTGCAATCATGGGGCACAATATGCTGACTTCATATACAATCTGAAATATTTTCATCCAATGGTTAAACATAGCCTTCATGGCATTTTCTTAATCACTATATGAACACATTGATATTCAACATTTAGTAAGTTTCCCCAGTACCCTTCTAAGATGCACCGTAGGTGTGATCCCACCAATTGCCCTCCCTCCACCCTTCCTCCCCCCTCCCCTCCCCTCCCTTGCCTGTTCCCGGTATTCTTGTGCTATAATTGGGTTTTAGCCTTCATATGAAAGCTATAAATTAGCTTCATATTAGGGCTGAGTACATTGGATACTTTTTCTTCCATTCTTAAAATACTTTGCTAAGAATATGTTCCAGCTCCATCCATGTAAACACAAAAGAGATAAAGTCTCCATCTTTCTTTAAGGCTGCATAATATTCCATGGTGTACATGTACCACAATTTAATAATCCGTTCGTGGGTCGATGACATCTAAAAATAGATCTTCCATTCGATCCTATATACAGTTTTATACAGTTTTGTGCCTGGCAGGAGAGTGCCATGGCACCCTAATAAGGGTAGGAGGTCCAGTTTTTAGGAGGTCTCTCCTGTGGGATAAAATGGGAGGATATTTGAACTCTGCTCACTTGTTTGTATGGAGTATACTGCGAGCCATTCTCATGGGGGAGCGAACTCCTGTCCACTTGGTGATGGATTTTGTTCCTTTTGTTTGTATCATTGGGGTCACAGCTCACCTCAGCAGGGTTGATATGCGTTCTTCAACCTTCTCTCTTGGCTCAGATATGAACCATCAGCTTTCTTGCTAAATTTCTGTCCTTTAATTCTTCTGGATGGGAGCCTCTGTGGAAAGCCGGCTCCAGTTGGCCATCTTGCTCTGCCCCCTCCAGCCAGCAGTTTTTTGAACCAAAATATGGGTATTTTCACTGTAAAGACTGTAAGTCCAGGTGGGAGAGTGCTTACATGTGGTGTATTTCTGGAACTAATAAGGTTTATATCAAACAACTCTGTTGCATATGCTAGAAGGGTTTTAACTCTTATGGAGTAGAAGCAATACAATGTCAGACTTGTTCAGAGTCTCATTGTTCCTGTCCTCAAAAGAAAAGACACATTAATCTAAGGAGGCCTCATCAACAGCAAGTGTGTGGTCGCTGCAAAGATAAGAGATTCTCCTGTGGCAATATTCACAGCTTTAAATACATCATTTGACAGGTAGTGTGGCTTGTACAGTACACCTGAGCTATCCTTGTAATTGCCTGTGCTGCCTTTAATTTTTATAACTTGGCTCTGACCTGGCATTGGAAAATGGACATGATTTTTGTACATTTTTAAGGTTGTATAACTGTTGTACCATGTGAATAGAATAAAATAAATCCAAGTGAAAAAAAAAAAAAAGTAATCATTGATGGGAATGTTGATGAATTTATTTGTCTCTGGAGTTATATTTTCCCAAATTACAGATTATATATGGACTGTGTCTGAATTCAAAATAAAAAATCAGAGAAACAGTTATTTAAAATTTTTTGAGAAATATACAAACCTATAGACTACAACAGACTTCTGTGTACTCATATCAACATATAAATCATTTCATATACAATTGAAATACACTTATTTGAGGGAGAAATGGTATCACCCTGTTGCCCAGACTGGAGTTCAGTGCTGTCAGCTCACTGTAATCTCAAACTCCGGGGCTGATGTGATCCTCCTGCCTCAGCCTTCCAAGTAGCAGGGACTGGTACTGGAAGGCTGAGCCAAGAAATGCATATCACCACACCTGGCTAATTTTATTTTTTCTTGTTTAGGCTCATCTTAAACTCCTGTAATCCTGCTTCAGCCTCCCAAAGTGTTAGGATTACAGGCTGAGGCATTATGCCTGGCCTGAAACACACTTCGAAGTCTTCTCTGACTGCATCTGCCTCCTTCCTTTTCAGAGGCAAGCACTATGTAGAATTTGGGTTTTACATTTTTAAGTCATATGTCTATATATTTATTATATACATACATATGTAAGTGAAATCACAGTATTTTTGTGGTATAATTTTACTTCTTAATTCCAGATTACCTCCTGGAAAAGCAGGAAAGAAGAAACATGAGGCGAACATGTACACATTGACATCTCAACAGTGGGACATGCCATGTATGTCTCCTCATCACATGTACTCTCTTTCAGACTTATTAATATAGACAAATTGATTTTCTCTGTTTATGGGATATAGAGAACACTTGCAAAATCTGAAGGTACTAATTTCATCCCCCTTTGATCAATGTCTCAGTGTTACCCCAGAGCCAACAAACCTAAAATTAATTCTCAGTGTTCCCTGAATGTGAAAGGTCTTCCATGTGTATGGGCCCAATGTCTGGTTTTCATTCAAATCGCTAGTCATGTAGGCTTATCTTGCACCCCTGGCCTAATCCGGCCCAGGCTGGACAAAGAAGATGGTGATCACCTGGAACTGGTTTTTATGTGATCACACTAATTTGAAATCCCTTGATTGGTTTAGGGTTGCATCTGATTCAGGGATTGATCTGATTTTTGTATTCCAATTGCTTGCCAGGAGTATATTTTCCATTCCTTTCATCAGTTTAATTGCTTTCTGATATTTTCATTTACCTGTAGCAATACCTCTGTACCTATCACTTTTTGGGGTTATGACAAAATTACATTTTCAGGGCTATCTAAACCTGAGTTTGGAAGGCGAATCCAGAATGAACAGTATGAGATACGTTTGAGGTGCTGAAGACAGAGGAGCTGCAAACACACACCCACACACACACTCACTCAATTCATTTTTCAAATCTATTGTGTTTTCCCAAGAAATTTAATGCAATGTATAGTTTTCCAAAGAAAGGAATATATGTGCATCTTTTGTCAATCTGTCCAAATAATTTTCTGTTTTCAATATTTCATAAAAATAGTTTTCCCTAATTATAAAGCTTAAAACAATATACAACTGCATATTTATGAATGAAAGTTAATCTGAATCTCTCACAGTCCCAACTCCTAATTGCTGGCCTCTGAGGGTGTGTTGTGGATAGAATGGTGCATAATTTACAGATGTGTCTCTGGTGATGTGCTCACAAACACATAAAACCACACACACAGTCTATTGAAAAAGTGCAATCATAGTCATCATCATCTGTTTCAATTTTTCTTTTAAATTTAATATTCTTCTTAATATTTATATTTGCATCTTATTAGTTCTTGTGATTTAGGCAAAGTTAGCATATTTGTTTTTATACACACAGATACATGAAGGTCTGATAATCAAGCTCATGAATTCATCTTATAAAAAGTGCTGCATACCTACAGTTACCTTCCAATTACTGCCCTTGGGAAGCTGTGCACCAATACCAGCACTTTATCTGCCTTTCAAAGCAGTTTTGAAACTCTCTTTCTGGAATGACCATCAGAACTGTCATGCAGCACACAAAAACAAAACAACAATAATGAATACCACTCAGTAAGACAGTGCCATATGTTAACACAAACAAAGCTGTGACACAGTGATATACCAGAGTTATGACACCTTACCATGTTGTTTGTATACTGCTGTAAACATAACCACACAGTGTCAAGTTCTTGAACTTAATTATCAGACCTCGCACAATGCTAGCAATGACGATTTCAGTGCTTTTTCCAGGATGAGTTTGCAAACTTAATTGCACACATTTATTTGAATTATGTGTTGAAATTACTTGCCAATCTCGTTGTTTTTATGTGTGTTTCACAAAGCATGGATACAAATACAGGATCTCAGGTGTCATTTGCAAGAATTTTCTCTAGTGTTTTCACACAGTACTTAATGTTTTGTTAAAAATTAGAATTTTTCGGTTTCAACAATATTGTGACTTAAAACTAATGTGACTTAAAAGTTGAATAACACTGGAACATGTAATGGCAACCCCCTTCATCCCAGGGGTCATGAAGACAAAATGGGAAAAATGTGGAAAATTAAAAATTGGTTGATGATGGGAACAAAATTGTCTCAGTGGTTTACTTAAACTCCTCTAAAGTACCTTGATGAGAACAATGGCCACAATAATGGGTAACTTGAATAGCTGTTACAATGATAGGAAATGAACTATAAAGAGCATTGGCTTAAAGTAGTTGAGTATATATTAGTTTCCTTTCCTCTGGCTCATCTGTTCTAAAGCCAACACCTGAGCTTCTGCTTGAGGCTACTCACACCTTCAGGGATCAGCCAATGCATGGGATAAAGACACTCAGGTGTCCTGGCACAAAGTGTGGGATTTCATCTCCTTTGTCATCTTCATTACTCAGAGGGGCTGTGGAATGAAGCACTTTGATGTCACAATAGCAGGGGGGTGTGATCTGACCGTTTCTCAAGCCCTAGGAGCTCATCTTGTGAAAGGGAGGCTGCCCAGTGTCCTCTCAGGAGGGTGAGAGATGGAACTTCATTCCAATTTTGCCACTTATATGAGGAGGTGATGTAGGCTCTATGAGCCTGACTTTAGTTTGAGAGAGGATACCTGAGAAGGATGAGGTCTAGGAGAACATGTCTTCTCAAGGAGACCACAAGGATACACCTGTGGGGTCCTCTCCATGGTGACTCAGCTCTTGGGAATTGTAAACTTAACTTCCTGGAACTTGGAAATTTCCAAGTTCTGTGAAATCCTATAGTTCTATAGGGGCTGTAATAACATTTCTGGCTTGATTCAAACTGGCCAATGAGAAGGGTACCTGTGGGGTGGAACTTTTTGACTGTCAACAAAAAGGGAAATACCAAGCCAGTCTGCGAATATGTCCATTTGGAATTTTTCTATGCTGTAAGCTCCCAGGTGGTGAATAAAGCCCTTCCTCTTATAAACGTGGTGTTTGTGTGCTCCTTCTCTCCACTGGGCCTCATCTTCCTGCAACAAGTTAACTGTGAGGTGGGACTTACCAGACCAGCCTCACAAAGCTGTTAGGAGGGTAAATTAGTAAACCTGAGTATATGACATAAAGTCAGACTTCCATGGCCCCTGTAATGTATGTATAGACAGCAGTAGAGGCTGGCTGAGCCTCAGAGCTAGGAGACATTGTGAAAAGTCATTTCAAATTGTATCTCCTAATATGAACTCAGACAACTAGTTGAAAGAAACAAATTTGTCTGTGATATGCCTTGAGTTCAAGGCTTTAGTCATAGAATATTTCTCTACATTTTATGTTGTTTCAGTATTTCATAAAAAGTCATTCAACATCATGTCTCTGAGCAGGCTCTAATCCAGTCCTCCACAGTGGGAGAAAAAGCGTTTCTGTGAACTCATCTGGGGACTCCAAGAGAGATCACACCAAAAAACTGAGGAGTGGTGTTTACCTAACACTACTTCCCCTGGGCTGCTCAATATTTTAACATATTTATAGGGAAATGCTAGATTCATCCTGCTGTCCCCAGTGTAGAGGTCCTCAGATCGTGCATATCCTACCATGCTACACCAGGATTTTATCCATCTGCTGTTTCCTTGAGAGACAAAGATCCAAGAGTTACTAGAATTTCCTGATACACAGTTTTCTATTTTTCCATCAGCCAATAGTTTTATTTTTATTGCATTTAAACTCCCGCTATTCCATTGGCATTAACTAACTAATGAACTCTAAAGTAGAAATAAGTGTGAAAGGAAAATAATATATGAGTAATATAAATGGTTAAGTCTGAGGTAAGGTAACTCCATATTACCTTTTAAATTTGCTCAAATAATGAAAGAATTGAATATTTTCAAAAATTATTTCTGAGATCCTTCATCCACCATTCAGCCACAGAATTAGATCCCTTTCCTTCCCTCACCCACTCTCTAAACAGCTCTTTAACTCTTTTGCTATCTGGTTCTTTGGCTTTCATCTGCCTTACTTCTCTATCTCCTCATCCCTTTCAAGTGAAGATTACCAAAGGGTTTTCCTCATTTATTATTGACATTCTTCAACACCTACTGAATCTTTAACCCATTTGACTATGGCTTCTATCCACGGGATTATAATAAATGGCTCTTACCAATAACACAATCTGCCTTTTTGTTAGTAGGTATTAACATGCCAGTATTGCTATTAATGACTTGCCAACAAAGTTGTGACAATGTCCAAGGCTCTGAAGCATGATGTGCTGGGAACAGATCCAAGCTGTCCTATAAGACTTCTTCACTGTACAATCTTGGTGTTGAGCAAGAGTACCTAACTCATAAGGGTGCTCTAACCACCGAATAACTCAGTACATAAAAAGCTCATAGTACATAGGAAATTTTAGCCATTTTTAATACTTTTAGCATATGTTACTGACACTGTTATAACTGTAGACATGAAAAATAGGATATTGACTGATGTGTATTCATAATCAACATTTTTACTATGTTGTGAGGGAGTATATTAGTTTCCTAATGTGGCCATAACAAATAATCACAAAGGTTGTGTAATTAAACAACAGAAATTTATTATCTCATGATTTGTATGTACAAAATCCAAGGGCAGAATTAATACATCCAAGTGTATCTAGGGCCACATTGTTTTTAAAGGCTTTCAAGGAAAATTACTTCTTAGCATTTTCTGCTTCTGCTGGCTGCTGCTTTACTTGGTTTATGGCAGCACAATTCCAATCTCTGCCTCCATCTTCACATGGCCTTCCTTGTGTGTGGCAAATCTCCCTGTGCCTTCTATTACAAGTATACCAGTCACTGGGTTAAGGCATCAATCTCAGTCCAGAACATGCACATCTGGATGTCTTTAACATGAATATATCTGCATAGACCATATTTCCTAACAAATTTGAGGATTTAACAATTGAGAAATATTTTCATGGGACACGATTCTACCCACTCCAGTGAAGCAAGGAAGTTACACAGTGAAATTTAAGGTAAATCATCTTTTGCATGCAAATATATAAATGTGTGTATACATATCCACTCATAGGATTAATATCTTCTCTATATGAAATAGTTTAAATAACAGAGATAGGTCAATGATATAAAGAGGAAATACATATAAAATCCAATGTAAATTCACCCAAAACATTTGAAACAATACAAAACAAATTAAAAATAAAATTAAAAAGAATGATAAATACATAATGAGGAAAGTCATAAATAACAATGCAGTGTGTGATTCCATTATGTAGACTAATACATATACATGTATAAAGCAATGTTGAGAGATATATACATATATATATATGGCGCTTTATAGTTAGGTGTGTTACTAAAATAAGTTAGTGTATCACATGCAGATTAAAATCTGGGGAATAGATGCCAAGAAGTTAAAAGAATATTCTTATATAATACAAAAGGAGAAAATGGGGACATATATAGAAGCAGAAGATTTTGAATTTCTAATATATATCTTGCTTATGTTTGATACATCTTAGAAAATGAAAAGATTAAATTAGTAACATGACATATTGAGTGAGATAACTTGTAAATTAAGAAAATCTGTGGTCCTAATCACATAATGATAGTGTAGAAATATATTTGTTGACTAAGAATCATGTTCATATACTGCTGTGTAAAAATAGTACATTAAAAAGATTTATTTGACAAATCAGTATGTGTGTTTTGGAGAGATCAAGGCTCTTTTACTTTATAAATTTGATACTTCCTAGTGTTTTAAATTTGGAAATGTTGATGCACAAAATTTTGACAACATAAGGTAATTATGAAATGATTACATATGTGATGCCCACATATTCATTGTTTAGGAAGCATCTTCACAAATACTGTTTTATGAATAAAAGAAGTAGATCAAAACTATTTATTTTACAATATGTCTGTTTCTGTGGTGATTTCCACGTACGTCTATGACTCAACCTTCTTTTTTTCAGCAACTTCAAAAACATTTTTTTTCTCTTTTTATTAATCTTAGATTAATATGAGGGTACAAATGGTTAGGTTACATTGTTTGCATTTCTAAGGTAATACTCAAGTTCTAGATGAGCCCCCCATCTAGGGAGTGTGCTACATACCCTTACATGGTGCACATTAGGTGAGAGTTCACCAGTCCCCCTCCCTCCACTCCCTTCCCTGCCTCACTTGAATATAATCATGTTTTTCCCTTGTGTGGATGGGTAGCTGTTTTACTATTGGTTTCATAATAGTATTGAGTGTATTGAATACATGCTGTTCCATTCTTGTGATACTTTACTGAGAATGTGCTTCAACTACATCCAAATATAGGATGGTAAATATAAAAGATGCAAAGTCTCCATCTTTTTATACCTGAAGAGTACACTATGGTGTATATATACGACAGTTCATCAAACCATTCATGAGTTGATGGGCACTTGGATTGCTTCCACATCTTCACAATTGTGAATTGAGCTCCAATAAACATACTAGTGTGAATGCTCTTGAGATAAAATGATTTTTTTTTCTTCTGGATAGACACTTAGTAATGGGATTTCAGGATCAAATGGAAGGTCTACATTTTGCTCTTTGAGGATTCTCCATACTTCTTTCCATAGCAGCTGTATTAGTTTACTATCTGACCAGCATTGTAAAAGTGATCCATTCTCACCATTTGCAGCTTTGAGACATTGTGATGTGGGCCATTCTTTCTGGGGTTAGGTGATATGTTTGGGTGGTTTTGGTTTGCATTTCTCTGATGATTAGGGATGATGAGCATTTTTTCATGTGTTTCATGTGTTTTCATCTGTCTTCTACAGAGAAGATTCTGTTTAAGTCTCTTATCCATTTGTAAATGGAAGTGTTTGTACTTTTCTCATTGATTAATTTGAGTTCTCTGTAGATTCCAGTTATCAGTACTTTGTAGGATTCATAACATGCCAATATCTTCTCTCATTCTGAAGGCTGTCTTTTGGCTTTAGTTGTTACACCCTTGGCTAGGCAAAAGCTTTTCAGGTTGATCATGCCTCATCTTCACAAATTCTTTTCCCAGACTGATAGTATCAAGAGTTTCCCCACACTTTCTTCTAATATTTTTTTGCTTCATGTCTTAAATTTAAATCTTCTATCCAGCGAGAGGCAATTTTTGTCAGTAATGGGAGGTATGAGTCTAGTTTCAGATATCTACATCTGACTAACCAGTTCTCCAAGCACCATTCCTTAAATAGGGATTCTTTTCCCCACTGTGTGCTTTTCTTTGGTTAATTGAAAATCAGATGGTGATATATGTCTGAGTTCATCTTTAGATTCCCTATTCTAGTCCATAGATCTATATGGCTAGGTTTGCACCAGTACTATGCTGTTTTGATCACTGTAAACTTGTAAAATAACCTGAAGTGTGTGGTAAAGTGATGCCTCCAGATTTTCTTTTTTTAATTTCTTAAAATTGCATTGGCCATTGAGATCTTTTTGTGTTTCCAAATGAAACAAAATACTGTTTTTCAAGTTCTTCAAAGCATGACTTTGGTGCTTTGATGGAGATTGCATTAAATCTGTAGGTTATTTTGGGTGGTATGATCATTTTAACAATGTTGATTCTTCCCAGCCATGAGCATGGCATGGTCTTCCATTTGTTAGCATTGTCAGCCATTTCTTTCCTCAGGGTTTCATAGTTCACTTTATAGAGATACTTCATGTGTTTTGATAGCTATATTCCCAGATATTTCATTTTCCTTGAAGCTACTGAGAAGCATGTTACATCATGCCTTTGATTTGCTCCTTGACATTGGCATATATGAAGGCTACTGATTTGTGGACATTGAATTTGTATCACAAGGCAAAATTTTTTCCTTGATCACTTTGAGGGGCCTTGTGTTTGAGACTCTGGAGATTTTCCAAGTATAAGATCACATCAGTGAAGAGTGAGAGTCTGACCTCCTCTGTCCCCATTATAATACCCTTGATCTCCTTCTCTTGCCTGATTGCATGGGTTCAAACTTCCAGCACAATTTTGAATGGCAGTGGTGATAGTGGACATTATTATCTCATTGCAATTCTCAGTGGAAATGCCTTCCATTGTACTGCATTTAATATGACATTGATTGTGGGTTTGTTGTAAATGGCCTCTGTCATTTTAAGACATGTCCCATCTATGCCTATATTCTTAAGTGTTTCTTTCAAAAAGGATACGGAATTGTGTCCAGTGCTTTTTCTGCATCAGTGAAGAGGATCATATGGTCTTTATTTTTGCTCCTGTTTACATGATGAATTACATTTATGGATTTATATCCCTGGGATGAAGCCCACCTAATCACGTTTTATATTTTTTGAATATTTAGCTGTACTCTGCTATAAGATATTATTGAATATTTTTGCATCAATATTCATTAATGGTATTGATCTGTAGTTTTTCCTTTTTGTGTGGTACTTTCCTGGTTTGGGTGTCAGGGTGCTATTTGCTTCATAGAATGTATTGCAAAGGATTCTTTCCTTCTCTGTGTTTTGAAATAATTTCTGCAATATAGGAACTAGGTCCTCTTGGAAGGTTTGTTGGAATTCTGGTGTAAAACAATCTGCTCCTAGACTTGAAATTTTAGGAAGGTTCTTAATGGTTGTCATAATTTCAGTGATAAGTATTTGTCTATCCAAAATTTCTAATTCTTGCTTTTTGAGTTTAGGAAGGTAGTGTGATTGCAGATAGTGGTCCATTTCCTCTATTTTTCCAAATTTATCACCAGAGATTTTTGTAATAAGGATCGATGATCATTCGTATCTCTGTGTTATCTGTTATTATTTTCTCTTTTTTGTTTCTACTTGAGATTACTATGGCTCTTTCTTTTCTTTTCTTTCTTACTTTCTCTCTCTCTCTCTCTCTCTCTCTCTCTCTTTTTTTTTAGAGACAGAGTCGCACTTTATCACCCTCTGAAGAATGCCATGGTGTCACACCTCACAACATCTTCCAACCTCCAACTCCTGGGCATAGGAGATTCTCTTGCCTCAGTCTCCCAAGTACCTGGGACTACAGGCACCATCCACAATGCCCAAATATTTTTTTTGTTGCAGTTTGGCTGGTACTGGGTTCAAACCCGCCACCCTTGATATATGGGGCTTGTGCCCTACCCACTGACCCACAGGCACTGCCCGGATTTTTCTTTTCTATTTCTAGTTAGTCTGTCCAAGGGTTTATCGATTTTATGAATCATTTCCTAGAACCAACATTTTGTTTAATTGATCTTCCAAATAATTCTTATGTTCATGATTTCATTTAATTCTGCTTTAATTTTTGGTTATTTCTTTTCTTCTGATAGGTTTGGAATTGGATTGCTCTTCTCTTTCTGGCTCCTTAAGATGGTTTTTTAGGTTGTTCATGCTTTCTTTCTCTGGAGGTGGGCATTTAATGCTACCAATATTTCCTCCTAGGACTGCTTTTATAGTATCTCATGGACCTAGATAGCTTGTGGCTTCTGTGTTCAAGAAATCTAGTGGTTTCCTTCTTCATGTTCTCCTTGACCCAGCTGTCATTCAGCATAAACTTATTAAGTTTCCATGAATTTATGTGAGTTTGGGAATTTCTTCTGGAGTTGAGTTCTACTTCTATTCAGTGATGTTCCAAGAAGACACAAGTTACAATTTCTATTCTTTTAAATTTGTTGAGGTTTGATGTATCCCCTAAGATATTATCATCTTTAGAGATTAATGTATGGACTAACAAGAAAAATGTATACTTAATTTTATTACAATGAAATATTCTGTATGTATCCCATTTGTTCTACAGTCATGTTTAAGTCCATCGCTTCTTTGTTAAGTTTCTGTTTAAATGATCTGTCCAACTCAGTCACAGAGGTGTTGAAATTACCAGCTATTATGCATTTGTAGGATATCATATTTTTCAGGTCAGCTAGGATTCATTTTATATATCTAGGAACATTTAAGTTTGGGTGCATAGAATTAAAATCTCTTCTTGTATCATTCCCTTCACCAGTATACAGTGTCCGTCTTTGTCGTTCCTTATTTTTGTGGGTTTAAATCCAATCATATCTGCCAATAAGATTGGAACTCCTTTCTTCTGATTTCTATTTCCTTAAAACATTGTTTTCATCCCTTCAGTCTGAATTTTGTGAATTGATTAGTTTTATTCTTTACAACATTGTGAGAACTAGGTTTTTTCCTCTACTTCCTAAGTGTGTTTACTTTGTTGGTAGTCCATCAAGTTGGTCAATGTAAAGAATGCATTGGCTCAGCACCTGTGGCTCAAGCGGCTAAGGTGCCAGCCACATACACCTGAGCTGGTGGGTTTGAATCCAGCCCAGGCCCACCAAACAACAAGGACGGCTGTAACCAAAAAATGGCCGGGTGTTGTGGCAGGTGCCTGTAGTCCCAGCTAACTGGGAGGCAGAGGCAGAAGAATCACTTCAGCCCAGGAATTGGAGGTTGCTGTGAGGTGGGATGCTACAGCACTATATTCAGGGTGAAAGCTTGAGGCTCTGTCTCACAAAAAAAAAACAAAAAACAAAAAAAGCTTTATTTACAAAACCCAGATTGCAGGGTGGATTTGGCTCATGG
>CAUYRH010052936.1:0-28411 GCA_963574655.1 Perodicticus potto
TCGAAACAAGTGATGCAAGTGTGCATCAGTTAGTCTAGATCTGGTTGGAGATTTCAGATGTTTCATTCTGGAAAAAGTCTGTTCACAGACATAAGTGCCAAAGATGGTTGCCATTTTGAGTGCATGGTTCCTGAGATTAGAATATGCCTCAGAGGGGAGAGATGCATAGAAATTAGGAAGGCTGCTTGACTTGAATGTGTCTTTCAGAGAGTCACAATTCTGCAGTTCAGCCAGTTCCATTTGGTAAATTGAATCCACATTTTCAATGTCAATAGAAAATGGGTTACGGAAAAGCTGTATGTCCTGTTCATGGAGATGAAGCTCTTTAAATCTAAATTGGAGCTCCTTTTTCAACTTTTCCAGTGAATCCACACATGTTTTGTTTGGGAATGCAACCAAGGACTTTTCTGCTAATAGATTTTGAGTTGTGGGGAGATGGCAGAAATTTTCCCTCTTCACTTGTTTGATGAGGAGGCCTAATTTTACTTCAAATGCTTTCGCATGTGATTGCATATCACAGATGAGCTTCCCCTTTCCTTGAAGTTGCACATTGAAACTGTTGAGTAGCTCTGTTACATCTGTCAGAAAGGCAAGGTCCCATTTCCATTCTGCATCATTGAGCTCTGGTACTTCTTTGTTTTTTGAAAGCAGAAAAGATTTAATCTGTGTAATTAAGTCATAATAATGTTTCAAAACTCCCTCGACTCAGCCAACGTACTTCTGTGTGTTACAGAACATCTTCATAGGCAACATTTAGCTCAGACAGAAATTCCTGAAATTATCTATAGTTTAGTGCATTAGCTCTAATAAAGGTAGACAAGATACCACAGTTTTCATAACAGAGTCCCACTTCAGTGATTTACTACACAGCACTTGTTGGTGGATGAGGCAGTGTATGGCTATTGAATGAGAATGGTTATGTTTGTCCATCTCTTGGTTCATGCGAGCAATCACTCCTTTCTTAGACACCACCATGATAGGAGCACCATCAGTTGTCACACTGGCTTAGTTTAGCCCAGTCCAGCTCCAAACAGTTCACAGTTTGGCAAACCTTTTCATAGATATCCTCTCCTGTAGTTGTTCCTTTGATGCTTTGCAGTGCAGCAAGCTCTTCTGTGACTTCGAAATAGTCATTTGTCCCATGAATAAAAGTTAGAAGTTGTGCAGAATCACGAACATCATTAAAACCCTCTTATATTAACCCAAATCACTGCACAAATAGATCAGATGCAGTTGAGTCAGATTTACAATGTTTTTGGTACCAGGGAGCGGTAAGGAGGGGAGTCAGAGAGCGCGGCGCACATTCCACACATGCACACTGCGGGCCCAGGACCAGGACGGGACGAGTCTGCTGCTAAGCAGGACAGGCAGCAGCAGCAAAAACACCCGGTGGGCGGAATAAATGTCCGTTGCGGGCCGCATGTGGCCTGCGGGCCATAGTTTGAGGACCCCTGATATAAATCCTACCATTAGGTCAGTTATCATAAATATGTACTTACCTTAAACAAATTACTATACATTTTCTCTGAGTTGGTCTTGGGGGTAATACCTCCAAGATCTACCTGTCTTGTGACTGCCTAAGACCATGCTTATCTCTATAACTTCCCCAATAAAAGACCTTTACTGACAAACTGGATTTGTCTGCCACATTCTTTGGCTTCTCAGCTCCTTTTTCATTTGGGGGTAGCTTTACATATGTGGCCTCTTCATAAAACACCCCTACCTACCACTCTAAGCTGGTATCGATGACAGTTGAATAAACTAAAATATAATTAATTAAAAGAAAAGCAGTAGTGGTTAAGATCACATAAGACAGACAGACACACTATTGAACACTGTGCCTTTTTATTACCTTCTTGACCTTAAGCCAGTTATACTCTTAGGAAATTAACACCAGTATATTATTACCGTTCTATATCATCATTCAGGTTGTATTAGTTGTCCCAAGAGGAATATACTCTGTGTTTTTAGTCAGTAAAATGGGGCGAATAATAGATTCTGAATAAAAAAATTGAAGAATAAATGAGATAATCCATATAAAGCATTACTTCCAGGTCAGGCACAAAGTATTCATTTGCTATTTGCTACTGTTATTTTTATTATCATAAGTGTTATTACTAATATTTGCCTTTCTAACTCTATCCTGGTTACTTGTAGCTTTTGATGACCAAGTTATCCTGAATTTCATAATTTAGAAATAAAGCTATTCTGAACAAAAAACTTGATGTTTTTGGTCTGCTTTTGTTTAAAAAAAATCCTTGAGAGTAATTTTTGTGATCTTTGATCTCTCCATAGTTAAAAAGACCTTTTATTTCATGCTTATGGCTCTTTAAGGAAAAAGGCCTTTAGTGTGTCTTTCAAAATTTTTACTTCTTTCTTTGTTTACTTTCCTGTCTCCTTTCTGGCCCAACAAAAAGAGAAAGACAGACGTCAGTTTGATACCTTTGGCCTCTTTTGAAAACCTAATAATGGTATTTATCCTGTCAGCAGATCCTGGGTATTTAGTGTTTTACATCTTGATCTGAGGAAAAGCTCTTAACTTTCCCCATTTCTTTCTGATAAATAGCTTAGGCTGTAGAAGTTTGGTCCTCTCACTAAGAGCTACCGATCCCCTGCTGTTTTTATAGGCTGACTTTTGACACAGACTACTTCTGTTTTAAGGAGCTCATTGTTATTAAGTTAGTGCCAATTGATACTAGAACTTAACTTTTAAAGCACATTTAAATAGATTTCTTAATAGTTTGGGGTGGTCATTTTAAAAAATTACCTTTTTCCCCCCCTGATGGCCAAGTGGCATACACTTACTCTGAAAAATTATTCAGAAAATGTAGAAATCATAAAGAAGAAAATAATGATCTCCCTTAGTTCTCACTCACCAAAATAGACACTTTCATGCAATAGAACCTCCATAGTTGACCGCCTCCTTACAATGACCAACCTCCTCAAATTGACCTAATATTCATAGACTAGACATGCACCACATACATGTATCAGTCCAGTAGGCTTAGTTCCTTATGTTGACTGATCTCCAACCTGTGAACTCAGGCAAGCACCCTCCTCTACCTCCCAGACTGCTAGAATTACAGGCGTGAGCCACCATGCCCAGCCTTTCCATATGTTGATTAGTTTGTTAAAATCCTTTGGGTGTTCAATTTTCAGAGCTTCTACTGTATTTTTATATGATTACATCTAGGTCCTTTTGATTATGTACATATAGGTTTATATGGCTTTTAAAATTTTTTTGTTTATCCAAGATGAGATTAATCTGTATATATTGTTTTGCATTCTGCTTTATTCCTATCGTAACTATATATGTGCATTTTTAAAAATAATATTGTGGTATTTCTTTTTTTAGAGATAGAGTCTCACTTCATTGCCCTCAGTAGAGTGCCGTGGCATCACACAGCTCACAGCAACCTCCAACTCTGGGGCTTAGGCGATTCTCTTTGCCTCAGCCTCCCAAGTAGCTGGGACTACAGGCGCCCGCCACAACACCCGGCTATTTTTTTTGTTGTTGCAGTTCATCTGGGGCTGGGTTTGAACCTGCCACCCTCGGTATATGGGGCCGGCCCCTACTCGCTGAGCCCCAGGCTCCGCCCAATATTGTAGTATTTCATTGAATGAGTATTTTATAATTTATTTAACCTAATTTAATTCCCTATTGCTTGAATATTTAGATTGCTTGTAAATTTTTAGTAATTTAAATTATAGGACATTTTTTTTTTTTTTTTTGTAGAGACAGATTCTCACTTTGTCACCCATGGTAGAGTGCCGTGGCATCACACAGCTCACAGCAACCTCCAACTCCTGGGCTTAGGCGATTCTCTTGCCTCAGCCTCCTGAGTAGCTGGGACTATAGGCGCTCACCACAACGACCCGCTATTTTTTGTTGCAGTTTGGCCGGGGCTGGGTTTGAACCTGCCACCCTCAGTCTATGGGGCTGATGCCCTCCCCACTGAGCCATAGGCACCACCCCAGGACAATATTTTTGTACATTCATTTTTTGAATAATTATGTTACTACCTTCTAATGCATCCTTAGAAACTGAATTAGTGGGTCAAAAATTGTGTAGTACTGACTGGCTATCAAAGCACCTCTTCTCCAATCAAATATGAGTATAATCAGTTATTTTAGGTTTTTTTTTTTTTCTTTTTTTTTTTTTTGAGACAGAGTCTTACTTTGTTGCCCTTGGTAGAGAGTTGTGGTGTCATAGCTCACAGCAATCTCAAATTCCTGGGCTTATTCAATTCTCTTGCCTCGGCCTCCCAAGTAGCTGGGACTACAGGCACCTGCCACAATGCCCAGCTATATTTTCGTATTTTCTAATATGATGATCAAACTACTATATCTTTGTGTTTTGATTTTTATTTCTTCGATTATTAGAAATGGAACATTTTGTCATGCTTTTTGGCCCCTTGCATGTTTCTGAGGTTAATTTTTCTATTATATTTCTTTGCTTATTTTCCTAGATTGTGTATATATTTTTTAAAAAGCAAACTTTTACTTCTTGTATTAAGTAATAAGTTATGCTTTTTATTTTTTAAAAAGATTTTTTTCTTTGCTGGACTCAGTTTCTCATTTAACTAGTTATTTTCAAGCATTAATATAGGAAATTAATTAACTAGTAAGGAAAACCAGGCTTGTTTGAGTGATATATTTATTTCAAATACAAATGAAGAGGATAGAAATTCTTAATGCTTATTAGCTCAAAAAGGTACCTAATTTGGATTAACTATACCTCTTTGCTCATCTGGCTCTTGATCATCTCTTATGTTCTACATAAGTGATGTCTTTATAAGTAAAATATTATATCTATATCTATATTTTTCATGTTTTTCATTTTTGTTATTGTCGAAATTAAAGAAAATGAAAATTGTTGGTTCACATACTTACTTTTAGCAAACTCGGACTTTTGAAACAGAGATAAGCAGCTTTGGAAATAAGCTTTGCATATAACATTGTGTTATGTTGTCTTTATTTCTTTTAGAAGAAAAACAACAGTGAAGACATTGTGTATTTATGCAGACTACAAATCTGACGAAAGCTATACTCCAAGCAAGATTTCAGTCAGAGTAGGAAATAATTTTCACAACCTTCAAGAAATTCGGGTATGTCTTTCAAATTTTTAAAAATATGTCATCCTTTAATTTCTTGCACTTTAGAAAATAGTCCCAATTGACATTAGATAAGATAGATTAAAATGTTAATATATACAAGGAAAACTGTTAACATTAAAGAAACGTGTTTGTGTATAATTTTTTTTATTATCTTCCTCTTTCTAATTGTAGTCTTTTTCCCCCCAATATTTTATTATGGAAATTTCGATATATAAAGACCCCATCTTATTAGAGATGGGATCTTGCTATATCGCCCAGGCTGGTCTCAAACTCCTGGCCCCAGGCAATCCTACTATCTTAGCCTCCCTAATAGCTGGGATTACATGCATGAGCTACTGGCACTGAGCAGTGTTCATTTTCTAAGGTAAAATTTTTGAATAATTTTGTACAAATCTTAAGTATATTACTTGGTAAGTTTTGACAAAGGTATACATTTGTTGAGCCCCAACTCGTAATAAAATATAGAACATATGTCTGTCACCCCAGAAAATTCCCACATATCTATGCCTAGTCAGTCTTCATCTCTACCACACCTTCTATGGTAACTATTGTTCTATTTTATTTATTTATTTATTCATTTATTTATTTATTTTTAATCATTTACCAGTTTTGCTTGCTGTATAGGATATAACATTAAGGCTTCTTTTACTCAGCCAGTTGTTTTTGAGATTCATCCATGTTGCATGCATCAATCTTCATTATTTTTTATTACTGAGCTGTATTTCATTATTTGCATATACCACAATTTATCCTGTTAATAACTTTTTGAAGCTGTTAGGATTGTGCTTTTGTGACTTTAATTTTTATAGTCTCCATTATCTATATTTTGAAGATGTTTTCAGTGACTTTGAACATTTGTTGATTTTTACTTTAGAAAATCATTGAGCCTGAATAATCATTAAAATCTGGTTGTTTTGAGACTTTCATAATTCTCATGAGGCACTCGTGATCTTGGAAAGACCTCCATTTAATTTGTGACCTGGACATAAGATTATTTGACTTAGTGTTTGTAATCAAACCAGGTCTGTACATTTATATTTCTTATCTAAGTAAGTAGTAAGATACTTAATAAAAAAAATCTTGTGTACTTTC
This sequence comes from Perodicticus potto, assembly GCA_963574655.1. NCBI lineage: Eukaryota > Metazoa > Chordata > Mammalia > Primates > Lorisidae > Perodicticus > Perodicticus potto. The sequence goes on from CAUYRH010052936.1 coordinate 6,210, forward strand.
ATTGTTTTCTCATTAAATTCAGTGTTCTTCTTTTGTAAAATTTACTTATGTATTGACAAATAAGAATTGACATTGCACACAGGTATTTTTGTTGTTATTTTGACCTTCCTTAAGGTCACTTTAGAAATATTTTTAAATAGACAAAAATTGTGTTTTTCATGGACAACATGATATTTTCAAATATGTGTATGTTGTAGAATGGCTAAATCAGACTAATTAACATGTGCATTTCCTCACATAATTACAACTTTTTTGTGGGGAGAAACACTCTAAACCTACTCTCTTAGCCATCTTAAAGACTATAATACATTGTTATTAATAGGCATTATGTAGTTCAGTACATCTCTTGAACTTATTTCTTCTAATTAACTGAAATTTTGTGTTCTTTCACTAACATCTCCCCAATATCTTCCCTGACACAGCCCTTGGAATCATTCTACTCCTTCTTCTATAAATTCCACTTTTGTAGATTACACATACACGTTAGATCATGTGACATTTGTCTTTTTGTTGCTGGCTTATTTCACATAACATGATCTCCTCCAGGTTAATCTATGTTGTTGCAAAGACAGAATTTTCTTCTTTTTCTTTTTTTTTTTTTTTGAGACAGAGCCTCAAGTTGTCACCCTGGGTAGAGTGCCGTGGCATCACAGCTCACAGCAGCCTCCAATTCCTGGGCTCAAGCGAGTCTCCTGCCTCTGCCTCCCAAGTAGCTGGGACTACAGGCGCCCGCAACAACGCCCGGCCATTTATTTTTTGGTTGCAGCCGTCATTGTTGTTTGGCGGGCCGGGCTGGATTCGAACCCGCCAGCTCAGGTATATGTGGCTGGCACCTTAGCCCGTTGAGCCACAGGTGCCGAGCCAGAATTTTCTTCTTTTTCAAGCTGAATAATGTTCCATTGTGTAATATACCACATTTTTAAATCTATTTATTCATTGATGGCCACGTAGGTTGACTCCCTATCGTGACTATTGTGAATAATGCTTCATTGGACACGAGAGTACAGTAGCTCTTTGGTGTACTGATTTTATTTCCATCCGATATATACCCAGTAATGAGATTGCTGGATCATACAGTAATTCTATTTTTACCTTTTTTGAAGAACCTCCTTACTTTTTTCCATAATGTTTATCCTAATTTATATTCCCACCAACAATGTGCAAGGGATTGATTCCCTTTCTCCCCATCCTCCCTCACCAACACTTATCTTTTGTCTGTTTGTTAATAGCCATTCTGACAGGTGTGAAGTGATATCTCATTGGCATTTCCCTGATAATTAGTGGTACTGAGCATTTTTCTGACACACTTCCTGGACACTTATATGTTTACCTTTGAGAAATGTCTGTTCAGGTCTTTTGCCCATTGTAAAATCAGGTAGATTATTTATTTTTTTCTCTTGAGTTATATTAGTTCCTTACATAGTTTAGTTATTAACTCCTTATATGCATGATTTGCACATATTTTCACCCTTTCTATAGGCTATCTCTTCACCCTTGATTGTTTCCTTTGCTTACATGTAGTTACATGTAGCCAAGCTTGTCTATTTTTACTTTTATTGCTTGTGCTTTTGGGGTCATATCCAAAAAATCATTGCCCAGACCATTGTCAAGAAGCTTCCCCCTGTGTTTTCTTCAAGTAGTTTTACAGTTTCAGATCTTTTGTTTAAGTGTTTAATCTGTTTAGAGCTGATTCTTATATATGATATAAAGGTTAATTTCACATTTCTGCCAGTGGATATGCAATTTTCTCATCATAATTTATTGAAGAGAACTTCCTTTGTCCATTGTGTATTCTTGGCACCTTTCTTGAAAATTAATTGACCATATATGTGTGGATTTATTTCTGGACTCTCTGTATCATTGGTCTATGTCTGTTTTTGTGCCAGTACCATGCTATTTTGATTATTATAGCTTTGTAACCAGTATATTTTGAAGACAGGCAATGTGATGACTCTAGCTTTGTTCATTTTACTCAAGATTACTTTGGTTATTTGAGGTCTTTTGTGGTTCCATATGACTTTTAGGATTTTTTTTTTCTGTGAAAAATGTCATTGGAATTTTGATAGAGATTTCATTGAATAGTAGTATGGACATTTTAATAACATTCTTCTACTCCATAGACTTGAGATATCTTTCTGTTTATTTGTGTCTCCTTAATTTCTTTCATCACTGTTTTAAAGTTTTCATTGTATGGCATTCAGGTTATCTTGTTTAAATTTATTATTAAGCATTTTTTTTATAGCTATTGTAAATGGAATTGTTTTCTTGATTTCTTTTTCAGATATTTCATTGTTAGTGTATAGAAATGTTACTGATTTTTGTTTGTTTGTTTGTTTGTTTGTTTGTTTGTTTGTTTTTGAGATAGAGTCTCACTGTGTCACCCTTGTAGAGTGCCGTGGCATCATAGCTCATAGTAACCTCAAACTCTTGGGCTTAAGAAATCTTCTTGCCTCAGCCTCCCAAGTAGCTGGGACTATAGGTGTCCACCACAACACCTGGCTAATGTTATTGGTTTTTTAACATTGATTTTGTATCCTTCAACTCTACTGAGTTTATCTATAATTCTTATAGTTTCTTGGTGTCCATCTTTGGAGTTTTCTGTACATAAGGTGATGTTATCTGCAGAGAGAGTCAATTTAACTTTATTACTTTACAGTTTGTGTTCCTTTTTATTTCTTTCTCTTGCCTAATTATTCTGGCTAGGACTTCCAATACTATGTTGAATAGAAGTGGCAAGAGTGGGAATCCTTGTCTTGTTTCTGATATTAAAGGAACAGATTTTAACTTGTCACCAGTGAGTATGATATTAGCTATGGCTTTGTCATACATGGCCTTTTTCTTCTATACCTAATTTGTACAGAATTTTTACTGTGAAAGGTATTGATTTTGTCAAATGCTTTGACTGAGGTACATTTCTTCTATACCTGATTTGTACAAAGTTTTTATCATGAAAGGAAATTGATTTTGTCTGTATCTATTGAGATGTCCTTTATTCTATTGAAGTCATGTATCATGTTTATTGACGTGCACATATTGAACCGTCCTTGCATCCCTAGGATAAATCCTACTTAATCGTGATGAATGATCCTTTTAATATGCTGTTGAATGTAATTTACATTTTGTAGTTTGTCAAGGACTTTTGCATCTATGTGCATCAGGAATGTTAGCCTATAATTTTCTTTTCTTGTAGCATCCTTGTTTGGCTTTGGTGTAAGGATGATGCTTTCCTTGTAAGTGTTGTTTGGAAGTATTGCTTCTCTTAAATTAAAGCCATTCATTAGGTCCTGGCCTTTTCTTTGATGGGAGACTTTTAATTACTAATTCACTCTCCTTAGTCTTTATTGTTCTATTCAGATTTTGTATTTTTTTGTGATTCAGTCTTGGTAGATTATACGTGTCTAAGGATTTATCCATTTCTTCTAGGTCATCTAATTCATTGTTGTATAATTATTTGTAGTAGTCTCTTAGGATCAGTTGTATTTCTATGGTATCATTTGTAATGTTTCTACTTTCATTTCTGATTTCATTTATTTGAATCTTTTCTCTTTTTTTCTTAGTCTTGCTTAAAGATTGACAATTTTGTTTATCATTTTAAAAAACCAACTCAGGTTCAGGGTTTTTTATTGTTTTTCGAGTTTATATTTCATTTATTTCTGCTGTGATATTTATTACTGCCTTCCTTCTGCTAATCTGGGATCTGGTTTATTCTTTTTATTCCAATTGCTTGAGGGGTATCATTAGGTTGTTTATTTGAAATCTTTTTTGAGGTAGGTGTTTATTATCATACACTTCCTTCTTAGAACTACTTTGAATGTACCCCATAAATTTTCGGATGTTGTATTTCCATTTTTGTTTGTCTCAAGATATTTTTAAATTTCCTTTTTAATTTCTTGTTAAACTCATTGTTTGTTAAGGCACATGTTATTTAATTTGCGCATATTTGTAATTTTTTTGAAATTCCTTCTATTATTGATTCTAGTTTCATACCATTGTGGTCAGAAAAAATATTTGATATGATTTACTAAATATATCTTCTTAAATTTGTTAAGGCTTGTTTTGTGACTTAACATGGTACTTTTCCTGGAGAATGTTCTGTGTGTGGTTAAGAATATGCATTCTGTTGCTGTTGTATAGATTGTTCTGTATGTGTCTGTCTGGTAGCATATAGCTGAAGTCTGATATTTCCTAATTGATTTTCTTTCTCAATGATCTGTCCATTGCTGAAAATATGGTTTTGAAGTCCCCTCCTTTTTAAAATTTCAATAGATTTATGGGATACAATTTGAATTATTTGTAGTTAGTATATCCTTTTGGTGAAATGACCCTTTTATCATAATGTAATGATGGTCTTTGTCTTTTTTTATAGTTTCTGACTAAGAGTCTATTTTATCTAATATTAGTATAGCTACCCCTATTCTCTTTTGGTTTCCATTTGTATGGAATATTTTTTTTCTATCCCTTCACTTTCAGTCTTCCATGTGTTCTTGAAGGTGAAGTGAGTCTCTTGTGGGTAGCATATAGCAGGGTGTTGTTTATCCATTCAACCACTCTGTGCCCTTTGATGGGAAAATTTAATTCATTTATATTTAAGGTAAAGACTTAGTACTTCCATTTGGTTTGTTATTTTTCTGATTTATTTATTAGATCTTTTTTTTGTTGCTTTCTCTCGCTCTTGCTATCTTGCTTACCAATTAGGTGATTTTCTGTAAATGAATGCTTCAATTCCTTACTTTTTTATCTTTTGTGCATGTTCTGTAGGTTTTTGCTTTGTGTTTATTAAGAGACTTACACAAAAAACTCTTATGGTTATAATAGGGTATTTTAAGGTGATAACAATTTAACTTTGATTGCATAAAATAACGCTACAGTTTTATTCCACCCCCATTTTATGTTTTTGATGTCACAATTTATATATTTTTATATATGATCATATGTCACTTAATGAAGAGGATATTATGCGAAATCCATTGTTAAGCAATTTTGTCATTGTGTGAACATCACAAAATATACTTCTACAAACCTAATACAGTCTATTACACCTCTAGCTATATGAATTATCCTATTGTTCCTAAGCTACAAACCTGTAAAGCATGTTGCTGTACTGAATACAGTAGGTAATTGTGATACAATGATAAGTATTTCTGTATCTAAACATAATAAATGTACCATAAAAATAGGGTATGAAAGATAAGAAATAATATACCTAAGTAGGGCACTTAGTGTGAACAGAGCTTATAGAACTGGACTTTTTTACTTTATAATTTTTTTTTAATTTTTTGAATCTTTTGTAGTAACAATTAGTTTACACCAGCATCCCCACAAACACACGAGTAATGTGTTGCATTATAACATTATGGTGGCAACAGCATTCCTAGGTGAGTTTTCAGCTCCGTTATAACCTATAGGACCACTGTTATATATGTGAGTCATCATTTTTACTGAATAGTCGTTATGCAGTGTCTGACTGTAGTATATCCCTTAACAAATTACTAAAGCTCTTGTTTTTAATACTTTTGCCTTTCACCTTCATGCTAAAGATGTAAGTAATATATATACATACCAGTTTACAGTATTAAAGTTTTCTGAATTTAATTATGTACTTAACTTTGCCAATGAGTTTTATACTTTCATATATTTTTGTATTACTAACTCTTGTACTTTTCTTTCAGTCTGAACTTCCTTTAGCATTTCTTGTAAGACAGATCTGTTGATGGTGAAGTCCATTAGCTTTTGTTTGTCTGGGAATGTCTTTCTCCTTTGTTTCTGAAGGATATCTTTCCCTTATGAAAAGATATCATATGTGAAATATATCATCCCATTCTCTCTTGAGAAATCTGCTGCTGGCTTCATTGGAACTCTATATGAAATTTCTTCTTTTCTCTTGATGTTTTCAGGATCCTTTCTTTATATTTGATTTTTCACAGGTTGATTATAATATGTCTTGCTGTCATCTTATTTGAATTGAATCTGACTGGAGTTATTTGACATTTATGTACCTGCCTGTTAGGTTTCTTTCCATATTTGGAAAGTTTTCTGCTATTATTTCTTTAAATAAGCCTTCTCTACCCTTTTGTATCTCTCTTATTCTTCTTAAACTCTTAAAACTAGAATATTTGTTCTTTTGATACTCATGAATTTTATAAGATTTCTTCATTTTATATATGTGTATTCTTTTTTGTCCTCTTTCCAGTAATCTGTCTTTGAGTTTATGGATTCCTTCTGCTTGACCAATTCTGCCATCAGTACTTTCTGTTCCATTTTTAAATTTCATTCAGCTCCAGAATTTGATTTTTAAAAGTAGTGTCTTTCTGTTAAATTTCTCATGTTAGTCATTCGTTGTTTTTCCACTTTCATTGAATTGGTTTTCTGTATTTTCTTTAAGCTTGCTAAGCTTCCTTAATGCAACTATTTTGAATTATGTAGTAGTTTGTAAATCTTCATTTCTTTAAGTTCAATTACTGTTGCTTTATTTAATTCCTTTGGTGATTGTTCTTGGTCTTGTGGCCATGTCCTATTGTCTTTGCTTTTGAAGAAGTAGGAACTTCTTTTAGTTTTCACAGACAAGCTTTTTCTGGAAAACCCCCTCACCAGTCAGCCTTTTTAGAGATTCTGGTAAGCCATCTGGCATGGTTTGTGTGCAGGTTTGCTGTTGAAGTCCTGGCAGGCTGGCTTGGTGCTTAGGTCAGCCAGTGAGCAGGCTTACTGCCTGGCATTGTAGGGTTGGGCCTGGAGCCTGGATCCACTGGACCTGTTGACTGGGTCTGTGGTGATAGGTGTGGAACCTGTTTTTATAGGAGTTGGCCTAAAGCCTGTGTTTATAGGAACTGACCTAGAGGCTAGGTCTGTGAGGCTAGCTTGGATCCTGGGGCTGCAGGAGCCATCCTGGAACCTAGGTGCACACGGGTAGTTCTAGAGCTTGAGTTTGTAGACCGCCCCCCAGCGCTGGGGTCTACTGGAAAGGACCTAGACTCTGGATCTACTAGAGTGTGGGGGAAGGCAGGTGCCATCCTGCCCTTTGAGGCCTGGGGTGCCAATGTGATGCTGAGGGGGAACAAACCTGGACTTTTATGGACCAACATAGCCCTGGGCTGAGCTGAAATGTGGGATGGCCCTGGAGCCTGGAGTCTTAGGGGCTGGCTGGGAAGCTGGGTTTTACTGACCAACCTGTCCTAGAACAGAACTGAAGCCTGCGTCTATGGAGGCCAATTCAATGTGAGGGGAAGTCTAGAGGCCAGGGCTGATCTGGCCTTGCAATGAGCTGGGACTAAGTTAATAGGGTGGGCTTGGAACCTGAATCTGTAAAGCCTAGCCTAACCTGGCCTGGCCTGATGGTAGGGCAGGTCCAGAACCTAAGCATGTCAGGCAAACTTTAGGTCTATGAGAGTTGGCCTCAAGCCAACAGAGACCTGAAGGCTCAGTCCATGGGCACTGGTCTTAAGTTTCGGAATTGTGGTGTCCTGCTCAGTGCTGGGCTTGCTGTTGAAGTGTTAGGCAAAATCTAGTACTCCGCTACTTACCCCACACAGAGGGATCTCTCTGTATACTGTGCTTGCTGCATGGAGTTGGGAGACAGATATGGGAAATATAAAACTGTCCTTCCTATGGGAAATATAAAACTGTCCTTCCTACCCTTTTGAATATATGTTTTCTTATTTCTGTGCTCCACCCTAGTGCTGTAATCCTTTACCTGATTTTCTTAGCTCCTGTGGAGGTATTTTTATGTGCATATGTGAATAGTTGTCCAATTGATGTTCCTCCAGGGAGGATCAAGCACTAGAAAGTCCTATTTCACTGTTTGGTTTATACCCAGACTCAAGTTTGTTGTTTTTAACTGATTTTGTTGAAGACAATTATCTTTAGTTTTAAATAACTTCTCTTAAGAACTAACTTCAGCTTTTGAAATTTTTTTTTTTTCAGTTTTTGGCTTTTGGCCAGAGCTGGGTTTGAACCTACCACCTCTGGCATATGGGGCTGGCGTCCTACTCCTTTGAGCCACAGCCACTGCCCCAGCTTTTGAAATTTTGAAAAATTGTTGTAAATTAGGTAGTTTTCTCTTAGTTTGCAAACTTTTTTTATATTTTGTCTGACAGATCATACAGTATATAACATGCATACTTCTCATGCTTGAACAAATTTGTAAGTAAATCAACTCTTAGTTTTCTTAGTAAGTTCCTCTATTTCAGTGCTTCTTTTCATTCATAACATTTTAAATGATTTTTATTATCATAATATGTTGGATGAATTGAGAGGGCTGTCAATTGATATGATATATTAAATATATCAAGTGATATATTTAATCAGTATTTAGAGCTCTGATGACTTGAGATATTTACTTCTTATACTTTGTTAAAATTTTCTTATTATCAAATGATTAGATCATGCATATTGAGAAGCCTTTTGGAGGTAGAGTTGGCTTTTTTTGGTTTATAACTAAAGATTTGTCATATAATTCCTCAGGTAGTTTAAAAATATTTTGATGTACTATCTGTGGTATATATTTGATATGTCCACCAGGTGTCACTGTTGTCCTTTATTTTCTAGTCTCAATTTACTAAGTTTAAGATCTCAAGTAGTCTTAGCAGTTCAAGTTTTTCCTAGAATATATATTCAAAAACTTTTTGATGCATTTTGAAATGTATACATCTTCATATAAGATTTCTATATTTTTGTATTATAGATGGTTTATTTTTTTTTATTCTGTTGTAAAACTTGCTGACATTAAATTAGGATTTTGAGAGGTAAATAAAATGTTAAAGTGATATTTGGATCTTGTAAAATACTTTTAATCTAGTGTTTGCTTCTATTATATCATTTAAGTGCTGAAATAGCCATATAGAAAAAGTGCTCTTGTAGGTAGTCTCTTAATTTTTTCTAAGTGTGTTTGTATTTCTACGTAGTGACCCTATAGCCTCATGATACTAATAATACTACATATTACTAGGTGATAATGTAAGTTGTTTTCCTGCAAAACTTAATGAACATACTTTTCTGCCATAGTTCTTACTAAGGAACCATAATTTTTGGATGTTGCTTAAAAATATTAGTGCTTAGCCTTTTGTAATTCATGGTATGAAGGATACATTCATCATTTAAGTTATACATCCTTATGTCTGATTTATTCTGTTTATTTTTTTACTTTATAACTTAGAGAAATAAGAGTGATAGCACTTTGTTTTTAAGGAAAAATGAAACATCACAGTTTCTTTTTACAGTATTCACAATATCTAAACTTTTTAAAATCTTTGCTGCTTCTAACTCAGATGCTAAGACAAATGATTAAAATAGTGTGAACTTTTATGAGGCTTTTAGGGCTATCATTTCATTAGTTATAGGACTGATTTAACTGAGTGGAAAATCCAACTAAATCTTTTTATGTTTTTCCATGGATGCTTGCCTACTGGAAGATGTAGTATGTATTGGAGTGTTTTAATAGATTTTCCCTTTCCCGCTAGAAATTATGGATTTATTTACCTGAAACTCTTTGAATACTTATTTTTTGTAATTGTATTGATTTGAAGTAGTAACTTTAGAAAGTTAGTTTAAGATGAGAATAGCTAATGGCTACTTTATACAAAAATTATTCTTTTTCTGTCACATATATTTTCCTTCATTTTAGTTATAAAGCATGTATTGTATCTTTGTTACTTCTATGGATAAATCTCTACGAAGCAATCAGGCAAGTCCTTTAATAGCTTAGAATGTGTATTTTTAACTTTAATACTTGAGGAGAAACATAAAATGGACTTTCTGCCAAATAGTTACAAGATATTAAAATTGAATTTTGCCAAATATTTTGGGTGACAAAATTGAATTTCTTATGCCTCCCATTCTGTTTTCTTGTCCTCAGAATTTCCCATTCAACACAAGCTGAAAACTAGTAATTTAAGAACATTTTATAAGATGTTTGCACTTTATTGCTTTTATACAAGAGATTGTTTCTATACAGAAGTGAGAATTTAGCCTTTCAAAGTCTTTATATCATTATCTTTGCAGAATATTGCATCTCAGTTGTATTACTTTTATTTAGGAAGTCGTGTTACTCAAGAAAGGTTTTCAAATAAGAAGTGTTTAAAAAATTTTTAAATCCTTATATTTTAGCATTACATTTTGGTTTTATGCTGTTCTTTTGTTCTCAGAAGGGAAGATAAAATGCGAAGGAAATTTTTCTCAATTAGAGAAAGGGACCAAAGAACACTATATCTTAGATGTGAACATTATAATATTTTAGAAAATATCTCAAGCTGAAATCGAAGAAAACTTAAAGTCCTTTTCAATTTGATAACTAATTACTTTTCTTTAAAAACACTATTCTCAAATTTCTTGTACTTAAATATGAAACTAAAATGTGAAACTAAAATTAGAGATGTTGTGACAACTCTTTAAATCAATTCTATGCTGTTACATGAAAAATAAGTTGTTAAGGTTAAGCAGATACTCCAGCATATGTACAAGTTGTCTTTAGTTTATCGTTAGTGGTTTGCTTCTGAAACTTGTGGCCATGAAAGGATAAAATATTGACAGAGCACAAGAGTGAGCACTTAAGTGAATTTCAAGCCTTGTTTTTGTCTTTAGATAATAAAGCTGTTACCAAGTGTTTTTTTTTCTTTTCTTTCTTTTTTTTTTAAGAAGAATCTTGAAATAAGTCTTCAGTGTTAAGAGAGTGTAATGATAGCTTCCCTTTATTCCATGTGGGTGAGCCTTTGGCTCTCTGCTGATGTCTTAAATCAGTAGCTCAGCTATGTAAGTCCATATATGGTACTTTGACAGAAGTGGTTAATAAGTCAGTTCTTCTGCTAAAATAATATTTATTATTATAATTTGAATTCCATTAATGTGTGTGGTAGAATAAGGAGATGCAAACAAAGGCTCTGGCTTATCCATTGATTTTTAAATCTACTTATATTTACTTTCTTATAAGGGGCCTATTTTAAACAATTTGATACAAAGTGGAATGATTTAGGCAATATCTACAAACATAAATTAGTTTGATAAGACAGTGTGATTTACTGAGCCTTTAAAAGAGAATTTTTTAAAAATTAGTTTTTATAACTAACTTTTTTTTTTTTCAGACAGAGTCTCCAGCTGTTGCCCTGGGTAGAGTGCTGTGGCATCACAGCTCACAGCAACCTCCAACTCTTGGAGCGATTCTCTTGCCTCAGCCTCCCAAGTAGCTGGGACTACAGGCACCTGTTGCATCGTCCAACTATTTTTTTTGTTTTTGCCATTGTTGTTTTAGCTGACCCAGGCTGGGTTCGAACCTACCAGCCTTGGTGTATGTGGCCGGCACCCTATCCACTGAGCTACGGACGCCACCCTATAACTAACTTTCATTCATTTTTGAAGTCAGCTTAGAGTGTTTTGACTTGATACGCATCATTTTAGGCCAGGAATGTTATCTTCTTTTATCCCTCTCTAAAAATAATATGCAGATTTTTTGGTTTTTTTTGTAGAGACAGAATTTCACTTTATCACCCTTGGTAGAGTGCCGTGGTGTCACACAGCTCACAGCAACCTCCACCTCCTGGGCTTAGGCGATTCTCTTGCCTCAGCCTCCCGAGTAGCTGGGACTACAGGCGCCCGTCACAACGCCCGGCTATTTTTTTGTTGCAGTTCAGCTGGGGCAGGTTTTGAACCCACCACCCTCAGTATATGGGGCCGGTGCCTTACTGACTGAGCTACATACGCAGAATTTTTGGAAACTTATTCACGATTGTATAATTACTTATTTCCAAAAGGAAATTGAGGTAATTAAGCATTTGGGGTATATTTCCTTTTGAACCTAAAATATATTGCACAGAAGAGTATCATATATACTTTTAAGAAATATTCTTACATCTCTTGTTTTTTGTTTGACTTCAAACTTAGACTATGGTTTATTTAAGAGATGGAGTCTGGCATTTTATACAAAATAGATTCATACTTTAGTCTGTAAATATTTATTTGGAGCCTGCTAAGTGCCGGGCACTGTGTTAGAGACTGAGAATACAGTGAAGATAGTCATAGTTTTTGCCTGTAAACACTTTTAGTCTGATGGAAGAGATAGGCAAAAAAAAAAAATCAGCAATACAATGTAGTCTAAAAAGTACATATGGGGCACAACGAAATATTAGAAGCTATCATTTAAAAAGTTTTTCTACAAGAGATAAAGGTTCAACTGATTCTTCAGGATAAAAACAAAGCTGATTTAGGTACAGAATTAAGTGGAGGCATTCTAGCAGCAAGCATGTTGTATATAAAGGTATGAAAGTGCATCAGCGTGGTGTAATTTGGCAGAACTGCAAGTAATTCAGTATGGCTGGAAGCTGGGTAGGTGTGAAGGAGTGGCAAGAAAGACTGGAGTATTTATTTATTCAACACATTTATTGTGATGTAACATGGTTTCTGTACATAAGGAGTTTATATTTTGTAGGGAAATAAATATAGTATGTCATTGTTTCTGTGAAAATGTTTAGGCAAAAGTCAGATTTTGTTTATTGTCAGACTTCTACGAAGTTTAGACTTTAAATGAAGAACATTGATAAAGTATTATCATTGAAGTGCTGGGGCTGGAGCAGTGTGAAGACCAGGTAGATAGACTTCTACGAAGTTTAGACTTTAAATGAAGAACCATTGATAAAGTATAATCATTGAAGTGCTGGGGCTGGAGCGATGTGAAGACCAGGTAGATAGTATGTAGGTGAAAATTATGAGGATTTAACTAAAGCTGTAACAGTTGGGTTTAAGAGGAAGGGATGTATTTGAACTAGAATCAAAAGGACTGTGGCTGATAGCTACCTGGGATATACAGGAAATATTGGGTAGGGTTTGAGAAGGTGAGAGAGGGGTATCTAGAGTTGTTTTCAGCTTTGAGCAATTGGTTGAAAGTTGCCATTTACCAGAAATGCCATACAGAGTTAAGGAGCATTCTTAGGGGAGGAAGGACAGAGACAGAAGTATTAAGGCAAAGAGATTAATTTTAGTAAATGATTTCTGCTATCTCTTCAAATGGAGGGATTTTCGGTAGGTCGTCTCTGGATAGTATAATATATGGTATATGGTGGTGTATGTATCTGAACCTGAGAACAGGGGTCTGAAGAGTAGATTTGGGAATCATCAGTGTGTTGGTAGAAGCTTAGACATGTGTTTTAAATTCAGACAAGAGAGTGGCAAAAAGAAAAGTGCTAGAGTCGGAAGCTTAGAAATGCTAATATTCAAGGATTGGATAGAAAAAAGATTATCCAATAGAGATAGCAAGGTAAGAAGGAGATTAAGAGTAAGTAGTATATAATGTCACAGAAGATGAAAGAGGTCACTAGTATCCAGTTAGATAGAGACTGAAATGTTTTGGCAATTTGCTTCATGCAATTCTGAACTAAGGTAGTTCTTAAAGTAGTTTAATCATTCTTTGGTTCTAAATTTATAGATTGGAGACTAATGATGTGCAATGGTAAGTTTTTTTAAAAAATATTTATTTAAAATTTTTTTTTTGTTGAATAAATGATTTTTTTAATAGCAGGAATTTCATTTTTTCTTATGATAGTGTTTGTGCCAAAAAGATGATTCTGAGGGGGATTTTTGTTTTATTTCATCATGTGTTGGTTTGGAAGGTTTTGTACTTCTGATGAGTACTTTAGTAACTTAGAAGTTGATGAGGTTTCTTTCAAGAGCATTGTGCTGTTAGGTCACCTTTTTCAAGTGATCTTGAGCAGCAGTTACAGAAGAAATATGCTACTTATTTTAGGCAGACTGTCAGTGTTAACAGCCCAGGGCAAAAAAATAAAATGAAGAAAACAAGATTAAAAAGCCTTTTGTTTAACTTTATGATAGGATAAAATTCAATAGAAATGTGTACTTTACTTAAAAGAGTGAAAGTAGGGCGACGCCTGTGGCTCATTGTGTTGGGCACCGGCCCCATATACCAAGGGTGACAGGTTCAAACCCGGCCCTGGCCAGCTAAAACAGCAGTGGCAACTGCAACAAAAATATCCGGGCGTAGTGGTGGGCACCTGTAGTCCCAGGTACTCAGGAAGCTGAGGCAAGAGAATCGCCCTAGCCCAAGAGCTGGATGGAAGTTGCTGTGAGCTGTGATGCCACAGCACTCTACCAAGGACAATGAAGTGAGACTATGTCTAAAAAAAAAACCAAACAAAAATAACAGTGAAAGTGATGTGGTTTTAGAGACGCATCTTGTCCACTCCTCTTGTAAGGAGAGCATATTGAGTGGGTGTGGACTGCTGAACAGAGCAGGAGAGCATACAGGGCTGAAAACCTAGCCCAGGGTTGGAAATAGTGGGCAGTTAGTGAAAGAGTTAAAGAGTTGTCAAATAAATATACTGACAGGCGAGAGGCTCTCCACTGAGCCATGCTTGTGCAGTTTGCTTTAAAAAGATTATCTGGCAAATCAGATTCTCTCTCTCAGAGCTTTTTTTTTTTTTTTTTGAGACAGAGTCTCACTATGTCGCCTTCGGTAAAGTACCATGGTGTCACAGCTCACAGCAACCTCCAACTCTTTTCAAGTGATTCTCTTGCCTCAGCCTCCCAAGTAGCTGGGACTACAGGTGTCCACCTCAACACCCGGCTATTTTTTTTTTTTTTTTTTTTAGAAACGAGGTCTCACTGTGACTCAGGCTGGTGCTGAACTCCTGAGCTCAGACAATCCACCCACCTTGGCCTCTTAGAGTGCAGACATTTTTAAAAACTTTTTTTTAATTGTAAAAAACATCTACCATTCATTAAATGTACCAACTATTTCAGGAAAATCCTGGGACAGGTATAGAAAAACCACTCTCCAAACTGAGATGTTGCCAAGAGATCAAAGAAATGACCAGACCAATCCAGCTCGGCCAGTTAGATGAGTTTATTAGAGGTTACTTACTCAGACTTCTCACTGCTAGTCAGGGTAGGAATCCTTTGGGCGCTCACTTTCCAGGTCTCAGGAGTTGTGTGGAGAGTAAGAGTTGCGCTGCCTGCCTGTTTGTGAAGCATTAAATTTCTTTCTTTTAAGTGATGCAGACTTCTCTCTCTCTCTGCATCATTGTATATTTATATACAAAACTGGTTAAATATCCCATTAGGTGGGGACTTCACTATTACAATTAATGAAAGGATACTAAGGCAGCTAAGGCAGCTTGAAACAGCTCAAACTGGTCTTAAGACTTAGGACTATCTATGCAAAAGAAAGTTCTTAAGGATACCTTTCATACTTTGTATTTCTTTCAGCTTTTTTTGTTTTGATCTATTTCCCTAAATTCAAAATAAACCTTCATGAGTTCTGTTAAACTTTATAAGCCAGGGGTGGGGAACTTGTGTTCTTCCCTCATCAACGTAACCATTTCTAACTGTACAGTTCAGTGGTAAGTATACAGTATTCAGATGGTTATAGAGCATCTCTCCAAAGCTTTTTCAGAAGTCTTGCAGAACTGAAACTGTATATCCATTAAATAACAACTCCCCTCTTCCTCCCCTCAGCCGCTGGTACTATGAATTATTTGACCTCATATAAGTGGAATCTTGCACTATTTGTCTTTTTCTTATTGACTTACTTCACTTAACATAATGTACTCAAGATTCATCCATGTTGTAGCATGTGATAGAATTTCTTTCTTTAAAGGCTGAATAATAATCCATTGAATGAATATGAGCAGTCTGTGGACATTTGGGTTGCTTCGCCTCTTACCTGTTGTAAATAATGCTGCTGTGAAGATGAGTGTACAAGACCCTGTTGAAGACCCTGTATTCAACTCTTTTGAGTACATACATGAACCCAGAAGTGGGATCACTGGGTCATTTGGTAGTTCTATTTTTAATTTTCTTTTGGCCTTTCTTGGAAATTTTTCTCACAAGAAACAGGGACAAGATTGGTAATAGCAAGAGTTGACCTAAAGAGATAATGATATGGAGAAGGGTGAGAAAGGTGAAGGGCCACGGGCAGACTGAAGTTGTAAAGTTAGATGAGCACAAACTCTAAATCCTGGGAAGACATACTGTGGTGTAGAATGAATAGAGTAGATGCAAAGATAGAGACAGATAAGCAGCAGAGAGAAAAACAGAGTTGAACAGGTGGCTGCTGCACCTGTAGTCTTTGTTTACTGAACTCTGGCATACCTGATTAGTCACTTTTTTCTGGGTCCATAGATATATATAATTTTTTTCAGTAAGTCCCCTTATTCTGTAGTAACTTTTGAGTGAATCTCTATTCCTGGCAACTAACATGTCCCTGATTAGAGAGTAGTATCAACAGAAATCTTGCTGCTGTCTTGCTGAAAACTACCTACTAAAACATTTTATCATAATTTAAAAGTATATCTTAATTAAAATAGCCCATTCAGGAACCCTTTTTGACCCTCAGACTCCTATTTTACATGTAGTAGATGAAGAATCAATGAATCTTCAAGTCTCAGAATAAAAGAATGAAAATATTAAAGTAGAAACTGGGACTACAAGATAATGGATACTTTTCCATGGACATTTCTCCTTAATAAAGGAATTAAGAGACTTTCTCATACAGTAGTTTATAGATATTTGGGGGCTTTTCTTTTGTGCTTGAAATTCTACTTACTGGTGTAAAACAGAACCTGTAACCTAGCCATCTCTGGGCTATCATTTTTAAAGTGAATTATCTACTTTGTAATTATTAAATAGTTTAAGAATGATAATTAGCTAATTGAATGATCCACAGCTAATGTTGATTTCTGGTGCATAATTAAGTAGGATAGAGACACTAGGCAGAGAAGACTCTCAAGGAACTTCTAATGAGAAAAGAAGATCTAGGTTCATACTAAGTGGTACCATAACTTTAAGAAAAGAAATTGTTCAGATAGTTAGCTGTCTCATCTTTATTGAGCTTAAAGATTAGATTTGATCTTATTCCAAATTAACATGATGTTTCCTGAAATAGCTGTGTGAATTTTTCACTTGTTTATTCCTGATAATGAAGAGATTAAATTCTTGCTTTCGGTCTTATATATCACATAGGTTCATATTCTTTGCCATCAAATAAACAGTGACAGATTCCCTTAGACTGAAAATATATAATCTTCCCTCAGTCTTCCTCCCCACCAATCAGGATAAGAAATTTTCTTAGGGTTTACCTGGCCTATTGAGCTCAAATAAAATTATACTTATAGCACACTGGCAACTTCTATTTTTCCCACTTTCTACCTGAGACTGTATACATCCTGCCAAGCAAATGAGATTTTATAATAAATGAATACCCCAATATTTTTTTCTACAGAAAAACATTTGAATTTTATAATACAAATAAGAAAATTAATTACAATAGAAATTTATCGCCAGTAACAACTAAAATGCAATTTTAGTATATTGGCACATCTATCTTATCTGTAGTTAGAAAACAACTAAAATTTGAAAATATATAGCTTTAAACTCTATAACTGTTTGGTGTTATTTTACTTTTTTAATTTTTAATTTTTCTTTTAATTGATAAAAATTATATATATGATGCACAAATGATATTTTGATATTTGTAACATTGTGGACTGACTAAAGCTATTACCTCATATACTTAACCATTTTTTTGTGATGATAACACTTGAAATCTGCTCTCCGAGAGATTTTCAGGTATACATTCTGATCAGCTGTAGTCATATGGTTAACAGTAGATCGCTTGAGCTTATGCCTGTTTAACTGACATTTTGTATCCTATGAACCATCATCTCCCCAATCCCGCCACCCTCCCAGTGTTTTTAGATTCCACATGTCAGTAAGGTCATGTGGTATTATTTTACTCTGATATTTAAAAATCCTATTTAAAATAATCTTACATTCTTTGACTTATAGCTTCTCAATTTTTTATGAGTAATCAGACTATGTGCAATCCTCTGAGATTGAAGAAAAGATATTCTGAGATAATTTAAGAGATACTGTCCTTAGACTAAATTAAGTTTTTCCCAGAAAGTGTAATATCTTTTAAGATCTTGATTTTTGCTCTTTCTCTCATTTCACTTATTGTTGTGAATCTGGCCGATCGATATATATTATTTATATAAATTGTCTCTTTTTAACAATAACCATACACAAGAATAACTATGTGGGCTTTGGCTTATTCCTCTAAATGTAGTTTCTTTGAAATTCATGAGTGAAATGAATACCTCTTTAAAAATATTGTATCCATTTTAATTGTTCACTAAGTAAGTATTACCCAGGAATACCTGCTTTATTGAGTGTCACAGATACTGTGGTTTTTTGTTTTTTTTTTATTATTAAATCATAGCTGTGTACATTAATGCAATCATGGGGTACAATGTGCTGGTTTTATATACAATTTGAAATATTTTCATCAAACTGGTTAACTGGCAACCCTGCACTGAGCGAGTCTCTGGGCACCATTTTTCCAACAGCATATGTGCTCACTTTATGTATCTGTAACACTTTGTTAATTTTCACAATATTTTAAATATTTTCATTATTGTATTCCTGTGATTGGTGATCACTGATCTTTCATGTTACTATTGCAATTGTTTTGATGCACCATATAACAGCAAGCATAAGAAATAAATATCGTATGTGTTTCTACTACTTACCAATAAAATGAACCGTTCCCAGCCGCTTCCTTTCTCCTTGGGCTTCCCTATTCCCTGAGACACAATAATATTGAAATTAGTCCAGTTAATACCCATACCAGGGCCTATAAGTGTTCTAGCGAAAGGAAGAGTTGTATGTCTCTTACTTTATATCAAAAGCTAGAAATGATCAAGTTTAGTAAGGAAAGCATGTCAAAAGCCAAGATAGGATGAAAGCTAGTCCTCATTCCCTAAACAGCTAGCCAATTTGTAAATGCCAGGGAAATGGTCTTGAAGGAATTAAGAGTGCTATTCCAATTAACACGGGAATGATAAAGCAAAAGTAGCTTATTGCTGTTATGAACATGAACAAAGTTTTTGTGATGTGGGTAGAAGATCCAATCAACCACAACATTCCCTTAACCCAAAGCCTAATCAAGACCCTAACTCTTAAATTTTAGGAAGGCTGAGAGAGATGAGCAAGCTGCAGAAGAAAAGTTTGAAGCTGTTGAGGTTGGTTCTTGAGGTTCATCAAAACAAGCTGTTTCTATAACATAAAAGTGCAAAGTAGCAAGTGCTGATATAGAAGCTGTAGCACATTATCCAGAAGATCTAACTAAGATAATTGATGAAACTGCCTACAGTAAGCAACTAAGATTTTCCATGTAGACAAAACGGCCTTCTATTGGAAAAAGATGCCATCTAGGACTTTGATAATTAGGGAGAAAAAGCGAATACCTACTTTAAAGTTTCAAAGGGGCCACGTATGATGGCTCACGCCTGGAATTCTAACACACTAGGAGGCTGAAGTGGGGGGGATTGCTTTGAGCTCAGGAGTTCAGAGACCATCCTGAGCAAGACTGGGACCCCCGTCTCTACTAAAAATAGAAAAAAAAAAAAAAAAAACTAGCTGGGTGCTGTGGTGGGTGCCTGTAGTCCCAGCCACTTGGGAGGCTGAGGCAAGAAGATCACTTGAACCCAGGAGTTTGAGGTGGCTGTGAGCTATGATGATGCCATAGCACACTACCAAGGGTGACAGAATGAGACTTGGTCTCCAAAAGACAAGAAAGCTTCAAAGGGCAGGCTGACTCTCTTGTTAGGGGCTAAATGCAGCTTGTGACCTTAAATTGAAGCTAATGCTCATTCACCATACTGAAGATCCTAGAACCATTAAAAATTATGCTAAATCTACTTTGCCTGTTCTCTATAAATAGAACAACAAAGCCTGGGTGACAACATATTTGTTTACAGCATGGTTACTGAATATGTTAAACCCACCATTGAGACCTACTGTTCAGAAACAAAGATTTCTTTCAAAATATTACTGCAAAATGATAATGCACCTGGTCACCCAAAACTGTAATACGTGTACAAGTAAATTAATGTTGTTTTCATGCCTGGTAACATGACATCCATTCTATAGTCCATGAGTCAAGAAGTAATTTTGAGTTTTAGTTTTTATTTGTAAGATATACATTTCATAAGACTGTAGCTATCATGGATGGCAATTCTCTGAGGGATCTGAGCAAAATAAGTTGAAAACTTTTAGAAAGTAGTCACCATTCTAGATGCCATTAAGAACTTTTATGATTCATGGGAGAAAGTAAAAATATCAACATTAATTGGAAATTGGAAAAGTTGATTCCAATCCTCATGAATGACTGAGGGATTCAAGAATTCAGTGAGGGAAATAACTGCAGATATATGGGAAGTAGCAAGAGAACTAGAATTAGAAGTGAAGCCTGAGATATGAGTGAAATGCTACAATCTCATGATAAACTTGAAAAAATGAAGAGTTGCTTTTTATGGATTAGCAAATAAAATGGTTTCTTGAGATGAAGCTACTGCTGGTAAAGATGCTATGAACATTATTGATATGACAAGGATTGGGAATATTACAAACACTTTGAGATAGGCTTTGAGAGAACCAACTATAATTGTGCAAGTAGTTCTATGGATAAAATGCTATGAAACAGCATTGCATGCTGCAGAGAAATCTTTCTCAATCTTTCTCTCTTTCAATGCTTTAGAATTAATTATAAAGAATGAGAAGAAATCAAAGTACAACAAAGGAGTGTTTACACACAGGACTTGGGTAAGAATAGCCTTCTTTTTTTTAAACTTTATTCAAATTAATATGAGAGTACAATATTTAGGTTACATTGTTCTCGCTTCCAGGGTAAAGTTCCATTTGTAGAAGAGCCCCTCCCCCAGGGGCATGTTATACACAGTGCGCTCATTAGGTGAGATCCCGCCTCCTGTCCTCCTTCCTTCTGCCTTATGTCCTCCTGCTCCCTTCCCGCTTGCCTCTATCCCCAAATTGGATTATAATTAGGAACATGTAATTGTTTACATATTGATTGCCTATTAATATAGAATACATTGAGTATTCATCTTTCCATTCTTACAGTACTTTACTAAGAGGAATGCATTTCAACTCCATCCAGGTAAATGTAAAAGATGTAAAGTCTCCTTCTTTTTTAATGGCTGAATAATATTCCATGGTATACATATACCACCAGTTCGTTGATCCATTCATGGGTTGATGGGCACTTAGGTTGCTTCCACCATTTGGCAATTATAAATTGAGCCACAATAAACTTTCTAGTGCAAATGTCCTTATGGTAAAAGGAATTTTTTTCTTCTGGGTAGATATCTAATAATGAGATTGTAGAGTCAAATGGAAGGTCTACATTTAGATCTTTGAGGATTCTCCATACTTCTCTGCAAAAGGGCTGGATTAGTTTGCAATCCCACCAGCTGTGTAGAAGTATTCCCTTCTCTCCAAATCCATGCCCGCATCTGGTGTTTTGTGACTTTCTGATGTGGGCTAATCTTGTTGGGGTTAAGTGAATCTTAGAGTGGTTTTGATTTGCACTTCTCTGATGATTAAGGATGATGAGCATTTTTTCATGTGTTTGGTGGCCATTTGTTTGTCATCCTCAGAGAAGTTTCTGTTCAAATCTCTTGCCCACTTGTAGAGAGGGTTGTTTGTACTTTTCTTATTGTTTAATTTGAATTCTCTGTAGATTCTGGTTATCAGGCCTTTGTCAGATTCATAACATGCAAAAATCATCTCCCATTCTGAGGGCTGTCTGTTTGCTCTATTTGTGGTACTCTTAGCTGTGCAAATGCTTTTTAGCATGATCAAGTCCCAGTTATTTATTTTTGGTGTTGCTGCAGTTGCTGAGGGGCGGGTCTTCCTCATAAAATTTTTTCCCGGGCTAATATCTTCACTTGTTTTCCCCACACTCTTTTCTAGAATTTTTATTTTTCGTATCTTAAATTTAAATCTTTTATTCAACAAGAATTAATTTTTGACTATTATGAGAAGTGTGGGTGCAGTTTCAGTCTTCTGCATGTGAATAACCAGTTCTCCTCCCAGCACCATTTGTTAAATAAGGATTCTCTTCCCCATTGCATGTTTTTGTTAGGCTTATCAAAGATTAAATGACGATATGTGGCTGGGTTCATCTCTAGATTCTCTATCCTGTTCTGTAGATTTGTGTCTCTATTTTTGTGCCAGACTTGTGTAAGAATAGTCTTTTTGTTTGTTTGTTTGTTTTTTTTTTAAATACATGTATTTTATTATTCTTCATTACATTATTTCCCCCCCCCCCACCCGTCCGTGATAAGACAGAATTGATTTACAGAAAAGAATACAGAAAACACCAAAGCTCCTGGTAGTGGGAGAGATTTCAA
>CAUYRH010052937.1:0-18162 GCA_963574655.1 Perodicticus potto
GTCTCACATTTCTTAGGTTCTTTCTCTCCTCCTCTTCTCTCCACCTCCTCCCTCCTTTCCCCCCCTCCTTCTCCCCCCTTCTTTCTCCCCCTTCTCCCCTCCTTCCCCCCCTTTCCTTCTCCCCTCCTTCTCCCCTCCTTCTCCCCCCTTCTCCCCCCTTCTTTCTCCCCCTTCTCCCCCTTTCTTCTCCCCCCTTCTCCTCTCCTTGCTCCTCCCCCTCCTTCCTTCACCTTCTTCCTCTCCATCTCCCTTTCCTCCTCCTCTTCCTCACCTTCTTCCTCCTCTTTGTACCTCTTCATCTCTCTCTTTGCCATCAATTACACGAGGTTCTAATGCTGCTCTATATCACAAGATGGCACTAGGTACCCAGTGGTCATAAGAAAAACTAGAGAAATGAAAGCCATGGCTCAAGCTAGCTGAGAGATTAGTCTGACTGAGAGACAAAAAGGATATTTAGTGAAGTATCTCAAGAATGGAAGAAAAAGTGTCCAATGTACTCAATACTTTTATGAAACCAATTTAGAATTATTCCCATTTTCTTATGAAAGATAGATCACAACTAGAGCCTAGGATGAAGGAGAGAAGTAGACGAGGATGGGAGGGAGGGGGAAGGTTCAATAGAGCGAGGGTAAACGGTGGGACCACATCTATGGAACATATTGTAAGGGTACAAGTCAAATCTACCAAGTATAGAACATAAATGTCTTATCACAATAATTAAGTAAATGAGGTGAAAATTATATTAATTAGTTTGATGTAACCATTCCCAACTATATTAAAAAAACAATACATTGTACCCCACAAAAGCATAAATGTATTCATTATCTATGTGTATATGACTTAATAAAAGGTGAAAGAGAGAGACAAAAGGATCCAGCAATTTGTAAAAATGTTAAACAAAATGAATTAACAGTTAAAATTTGTTGTACAGAGCTTAATTGCTATTAGAGTTTCAAGAAAGGAGAAAATGGTGGTCTGGAGTAGTGTGCCATAGTATACATATTCTTTAGAGATAAGACCGTTTGAAAGTATGAATAGTCTAAGTGAAAAGTCCCAAGAGATAGTGTGAATATTTTTTTTTTCCATAACTATGCAATGTTGCTAGAAGATCTTACCATAGTAGCTCTAAAACTTAATTGTGTGTTCATCACAGAAAGTTGGTAAAATATTTTAGGGCTCTGGAAAACCATATTGATTATTTATCTTCAAATTCAGTATGTTTATTTTGGATTGATTATTTTTAATATAAATAATCACTAATTTAACAATTATCTATTTAAGCCACTCTATTATCTAGAGAATACAATTTTGGTAGTGAAGTGTTCGTTAGTTTGATGATTTTAGTCCTTTCAAAATTATGTTTAATATAATTTTTACTGTTAGATGAGATTAAGAAAATCTACCCTCTTACATGATGATTACATTTAAAGAACATCGAAGTTCTTCTATTTCAGCTCCTTTACCCTATCAAACAACAAAATAGAAGCTTGGAGAGGCCAATTAATTTGCTCAAGATTGCTATGCTAGCTAGTGTCAGAATCAAAACCACACTCTTATCTGCTTTATATTGTCTGGGATACAGAAAGCAAAATACAGAGAGGGCATTAAATGTATCCTTACCTGTGGCATGATCTAGTCTTCATAACTAAAACCATGACGTTAGTGATTAGTGGGAATTGGCTATTTGTCAACATCACTATCTGCTATTCTTGCTAACTCACACAAATTCACAGACAACAAAACCACCTCATTAGTATTTGGAAATAATAACAGAGGGGAAAAAATGCCTTATAAAAGTCATAGTTATTTTGTTTTTGCTGAAGATTTAAATCTGTAATATTCATTGGTAGGCACTGATAATTTTTTAACTTCACTTAAGAAAATGTATTAGCAAATTAAATAAATCATCATGGACCATTAGAACATTAGAATCTTTAAGGATTGTTTGGGATAAAAAGTGCATCTTTATGGTAGACTTGTCGTATGTTCTGCTTAAATGTACAGATTCAGAAAATGTTAGGCAGAATTTTATTTCCTTCCCACAAAGGTAAGGTAGTGTCAACTCTGGTAGAAACTGATAAACCATATATAAGACTTGAATTCTTCTCTAAATAAATTGCCGATTTTGGATAGAGTCCACCAAAAAAATATAATAGTCAAGGTTTGACACATAGTAGGTATTTAATAAATAATTGTTGAATAAATCTAAGTTCCTCATTAAACTTCTAGGTCAAAACATTGTCTTTCATTAGTAGTGTTTAGCCAAAATGTATTTTCATGCATGGACAAATATTTATTTCAAGTAAGGGTTTGGCTTCCATTTGACCATAGTTTAATGTTTACTAAAGCAAATTTCCACGGTAAATCTTACTGTGAGAAATCAGAAGCTTCAAATATTGTAGCTATGTTAGATTAGCAAATTTTTCCTATATTATTAATCTTTTTTCATAGTGTTCAATTTTGCTGGGATTTTAGGAGCTATTCTTAATGATGAAGCCTAATGAACTTTTTGTAGTTGAACAGTATATTAAAAATATCAGTCTAAAATTCTAACCTTCAAAGAAATATGTCCAAGGAGATGGAAAGAAGTGACACTTTCTCAGACTCGTCACTTTTTCTTACATAGTCAATAACCTGTTTTTTCTTGTTGTTATTTATTAAATCAGAGGTTTTACAGTACTGGAAGGCAACCATATTAGAATTTTTAAAAAATTTTTCATAAAAGGAAGAGAAAGTTTCTCAGATGGTTTGGTAAGGTGTGGTATCATTTAGACCACGCAGGCTGGAAGACATAGATAATGCAGTTATTTTCTGTGAGATCATTCAGGACACTACAAAGATAAAGGGTATTTTGTCAACAAGTCCAAACTGGTCCATTGCTTAACTCAAAGTCTTATAGTTTGGCTGTAAATTGCATTTTTTGTTTTATTCTCATTATGTGTATTTATGGAAATATATTTCATGTTCACATGCTAGGAAACTTTTCAATAATACCTACCAGTGACTTTCAAAAGTTCTCTTGGGCCACAGGCTAAAATATCTACCTCCTATCAGTATTCCGCCTATAGAACTTGGGCCAGATTCTCACAAGGTCAAACTCATCATTGATTATGAGATGATTTTAAAAACTCAGTTTAGCCCAAGCAGGGTGGTTGTTTTTGGTTTCAGACCATGCTCCTTTTTTACCCTAAAAACAAATGCAATATTAGTAATGTTTATTGCTAAAGAATTGAAATAATCTGGAAAAAGTAGATTCTTCAGATATGCTGAGTATTGACTATTTAGATTTTGTAAGGAATGATGCAGAGACATGAATATCAAAGCAACTTTTCTTCCCATTTTCCTAATACTTTCTGCATTTCATCTAAGTTAACTTATTTTATGACTGAGTCAAGGGGACGGGTTGCCTTCACACCACCATGATAAACAGCCCAATAAAGTAGGATGGCAACCTGTAGGGTCCTTACAAGTTGAAGCTAAAATTAACTCAAGCTTATTAAAATGACACATTAAATATATTTTGAAACATTCAATGAATAATTTATTTCCATTTTTCCAGTTTGTAATGATATTTTTTTATTTTTCCCTAGTTCTCAGATTATGTTACTTAGAAGCCAACCAATCAAATCAAATTGAGAAACATTTTGTGCAAGGAATTTAACTCAGCATATTTTTAAATGATTTTCCAAAAAGTTCTGCCTTTAACTTCTTGTTTGTCAGCATTGTGTACAGCGTATAATTAATTTAGCAGTTTAAATTATTATCATTAAAAAAGGATATACTGGGCGATGCCTGTGGTTCAGCGAGTAGGGCGCCGGCCCCATATACCAAGGGTGGCGGGTTCAAACCTGGCCCCGGCGGAACTGCATCAAAAAATAGCCGGGCATTGTGGCGAGCACCTGTAGTCCCAGTTACTCGGGAGGCTGAAGCAGGAGAATCGCCTAAGCCTATGAATTGGAGGTTGCTGTGAGCTGTGACTCAATGGCACTCTACCGAGGACGATAAAGTGAGACTCTGTCTCTAAAAAAAAAGGATATACTATTCCCACTCTTGAAAAAATACTCATGTCAAACAGAGAATAGCGTTATCATGATTTTAAATGAGTGGACAAAGATATTGACTGAGACTGGTTTGAAGGAACATTAGAATCTTTAAGAATTGTTTGGGATAAAAAGTGTATCTTTATGGAAGACTTACTGTATGTTCTGGTTAAATGAACAGATTCAGAAAATGTTAGACAAAATTTGGTTTCCTTCCTACAAAGGTTTTTTAGTGTCAACTCCCATAGAAACTGATAAACCATACATAAGATTTGAATTCTTCTCTAAATAAATTATCTGTCTCCAAAGATATAGATAATCAGGCTACAAACATTTAATCATGTCAGATATAAAACAGTCACTAGAACTGCAAAATTTAGTGTTTTGGGAAATAAGGTGAAAAAGCTTTTTAAGAACAGCTAAAGATTGAAGGCCAAAGAAATTACATTTTTAAGGATATTAGGCATTCAGGAAACTTCAAATGCCAGTGCTTTTATAGCTTGATCATCATCCAAAATATCTTCCTTGTATTATGTCCTTTATAATTACCTGAGTTCACTGGATATAGTCATGTTCTCAACTCAAGGACAAGCTTGACTGCTCTCTCATCTTCTTATTTTCTTGAGAGCATTTTATTATAGAGTCCAGCCATATTTATATATTGTTATGATGAATACAAGTAACAATTCGTATTTTTGTGTATGTTTAAGCAATTTTTTAAATTCTACTAGTTGATTTTTCCCACTTATTTCTTAACGTCAGCCTTTGAATGCCAACTATGAGCAAGGCTCATGCTTTTCAGACAATTTCCTTTTGTCCCTTATCTACCTACAATTTGAAAACTCAGGAATAAGTTGGTTTTAAATGTCATTTTACTTCTATTTAACAATGACAGTGTGGTCAAGAGGTAATAGAGTATCAGATAGGTTACAATTTCATACACTGGTGACAAGGCCAGAGTAGAATGCCAAAGTTGGGTAACTATCTTTAGTTTTAGACATTAATATACATCAATTTTTCTTAACATCCTTTGAATCTCTGCCTCCATAAGACTGATGAAGTAGAACATCTTATCTTTAGAAAAATATGTATCTCTATGCACATTATATAATTTTTATAGGTTGCTGCTTAACATCCTTAGGATTCAGAACATGTGCTTGATGTGATCTTTCAGGATGTTGTGATTTCCAATTTTAATGGAAAAATAAGGTATATTTCATGCACATATGATAAGGAACCATATCCTCCCCAAATGAAATGTGCCTCCAATGAAATTTAGCTGCCCTTCGTTAACTTTCTACCAATAACCTTCTCACCACTGACATAGCCCTTTGGGTGTACTTTTTGCTAGCTCAAATAAAATTCTTTTTCTTTCATAGAAAAAAACCTCACCTTTGTGTTTTCAATTTAGAAAAATTGCTCTTGCCAATATGATTATAAGAATGCCATTATCCTAATAAATATATTTTGAGCACCGAAACAATTCATGATATGATTATAGTATTAGGGCATTGTATAACAAATGCCCTTAAAACCAAATGAAGAGTTTAAAAGTCTCTTCTGGATAGGTCCATGAGTAAACTCTCTGAAGATATAAAGTGTGAAGGCGAAATAATGGTGTCCAATATGTTGAAGACTTTTGAAGCCTTTTAATCTAACATCCTTGGAAAATAAAATAGTCTTCCCTTATTCACTATGGATATATTCCAAGACCCCCATTGGATGCACAAAACCTCAGATAGTACCAAACCCTGTATATACATTTCTTTCCTATACGTGCATGCATACCTGTGATAAAATTTAATTGATAACTTAGGCACAGTCAGAGATTAGCAACAATAAGTAGTAACAAAATAGAATAGGTGTAACAATATACTGCATTAGAAGTTTTGTGAATAGTATCTATCTCCTCTTCCTCTTCTCAAAGTATCTTATTATACTTTATTCACACTTCTTTTCGTGACTTGCCAATGTGATAAACGAGACAGAGCTACTAGGTGACTAATAGGTGAGTAGGACAGGCTAAATAGTGTGGATACCCTGGACAAACAGATCACTCGTCCCTACAGAAGAATTTTAATTAATAAATCTAGAAAAATAAAGGAAATAGAGAAAACAGCGTTAGAATCCCAAAGTAGTGATTACTGAAGTCACGAACCCTTTAAAATTCATTTTGGTATCAATGGATGCCAAAATGCTTGAAAAAACTGAGTATAGATCAGTAATTTATGTAGGCTAAAAGTTTCTTTTCCAAGGAAGAATAGTAAATGTCTGCATAAAAACTCAGCAGATCACATTAGCTAAGTAATTAAGTTAGATTTCACCAGTAAAAAGAAATATTGACTTCACGAACCTCCTGATGTGATCCACTGAGAAAGGCACTTTACTAATTCTCAACAAATATCCATAAACCCAATTTCATCATGACAAGCCCAAACCAAGCAACATTTTGCAAAATAACTGACAAGCATTCTTAAAAGGTGTCAAATACATGAAGTATTAAGAAAGACAAATCTGAAGGGAGCAAGTAGATATGACAATTTAATGCAATGTGGGATCTGGATTCAATCCTGGAATAGAAAAAGGACATTAGTTAAAAACTGGTAAAACTAAATAAAGTCTGCATTTTACTTAATAGTTTGTTACTAATGTTAACTTCATTTTGAGAATTGCCAAATGACTATTAACAAGAGGGAAGCTGGATGAAAGGTTTGTGGAACTCTTGTTACTATCTTTCATAATTGTTCTACAGGTTAACTCTCTTTTAAAATATTTTAAAAATACTTTTGCCTAAAAACACCTTTTCTTCATTTCTGTATATTACAACATTATTTCAGAAAAAAATAAGCTACACCTTAAAAGTTCATGTCTTTTTGGAACTGGTAAATCATATATATTTCTTTGGGCACAAGTGTATATTGATATATTCCTGTGGTTATTAAAAAATTACATTTATTCCTAAGTAACATCACTCTAACTTCTCTCATAATCCAAGAGTGTAAACTACTCTAATATTGTAGTGGGTTCTTAATTAAGACAGGATAACATAATAGATGTTAAAATCCTTTGAAGTATAGAGACTTTAAATAGGCCATATGTAAAAATTTAAATTGTCATGTTGAATATTTTGTGTCAAATTTAGCCTCGTGGGTCGAATATTTCTCAAAGGTAAACTTTCATCTCAAACATTTTAAAGCCTATTTTATTTTTTAGCCCTATGAATTGTACAGCAACTGTGTTCCTCCCCCTACCTCTGCAAATTTGAGACTGACTTTCCTCATGTTAAGTATTATTAAAGTAATTACTCATTTTGGGCATTATATCTACTGGTGGCCTGAGTAAGTAAAATGTCCATTGAGAATCTAAAAGAGAATATATCTAACATAAGTCTTTCTAGATATTACCATATGCATTTCTCCTAAAGTATTTTAGCTGGATTTATGAGATATAAAACTGAACAGAATAGCAGAACATTTAACTTCATTTTTCTAGATAGTGTCAACTAATTGACAACATGCCATAATAATTTTTCAGGGTCACCTTTCTTGGAGCATTTTAAAAGTCCGAGTAGAATCTTCAGTCCTCTCATGTATTATTTTTATTGCCCAGTTTGGCAGACGACTTGGACGTGAGTGCATTTTATGGTTGGAGGAGAAACAAACAGAAAGGAGCTTTTTTTTGTTTTAAATGAAAAGGTATTGTTAGCTAAAACAGAAGAAGAGAGAGAGAAACGGAGTGGTCGCAATCACTATAGGAGGCAGACCTGGGGAGAGTTAGATGAGGCTTGTGCTTTACAAAAATTGAGTTCAAATAGAATGTTAACGTCTTTGAATTGACTCAGTGAAGGAAATTGGTATTGCACTGGCAAGAGGTAACAGAACTCACTCTACATTTTATACGTTCACAGAACCCTTTAAAATTCTGCATATGGTAGGGTCTCATTCCAACAATGGTGAGTTAGATCTGCACTCTTTTTACTGGGCACTCTATATTGGGCACTGTGCTAGTTATTTTCTATGTATTATTTACAAACATTATTGCATTACCCCTCACAACATCTTTAAAAGCCAGTTTATAATTGGGTTACTTGCCAGTTGTCATGCATTCCAAAGCTTACTCCACTGTTGTATAGAATTTGCAATGCCACCTACAATACTTATTCTTATTTTTAAAAAATCAGAAAATTTTATTTTTAGTCCCCAACATATCAGATAATGGGCAGACCTTTGCTGTGTTGAGATCCTGAGACCAAAGTTTACAACTTTAGTTCACATCTCTGAGGGAAGTTCCCCTATTTCCTGAGCAACTCATCAAGTGAAATATAGAAGAAACAATATTTTTATTGATGAGGAAAGATATTTAGTAGGATACAATGTCCTTCTCTGAAATATGATATTTTACATTTTGGAATCTTTTTAAGATTTTAATTGTTTTGTTTCTAAACATGTTAGTTTGCTTGAGAAAATCTAACTTCCCTGAGTTACATTTTCTAAGTATTATGTTATCAATTTCTTGCCCTTGTAAGAAACTACACTGTATTTGTCATTTCACTTTCATATTTTGAACTTCACTGTTGTCTGTATTGAATGTATGTAAAAGCCATTAACTTGCTAACGTAAACATGATCATTAAAAGGAATTAAGAGTTACATAGTTAAACCAGAACAAATAGGAACAAAAATGCCCTTTGTATTTATTAATAATTTAAGATGATGTTCTTTTCACATTTGTTATATTTACTTTAGATGGGAAATAACATAAATGAGCATAGTTTTATAAATACTTGTGCGTGTCATTTGCCCACTTTTTATTAGGCTTGTCTTTGTCCCACTGAGTCCCTTGTAGATTCTGAATATTAGTCCTTGTCAGACACACAAAAATGGCAAATATTTTCTCCCATTCTGTCCAAGTACTCTTTTGATTATGTCTTTAGCCGTGCGGAAGATTTTTAGTTTAAGTCCCATTCATCTATTTTTGTGTGTGTTTTTATTGCATTTGCTTGAGGTTTTAGTCATAAATTCTTTGCCTAGGCCAATTTTAAGAAGAGTATTTACTAAGTTTTCTTCTACGATTTGTATTGTTTCAGATCTTATATTGAAGCCTTTAACCCGACCTGAGTTCATTCTTGTTTATGGTGGGAGATAGGGATCCAGTACATTCTCCTGCATGTGTTATCCAATTTTCCCAGCACCATGTATTGGATAGGGGCTTCTTCCCCCAGCGTGTGTTTTTCACTGCTTTGTTGAAGATACCTTGTTTATAGTTCTATGGCTTAATTTCTGGGTATTCTATTCTATTTTATGAACATATAGGCAAATACTTTGTGAAATTTTGTAATGAATATTTTTTAAATGTACCTTTAGCCACAATTTCCCATTTTCCCTTTGTATGATGACTTTACAGGTGATTTTTGGAACACACTGTATAGTCTGAAGTCGGGAAATGTGATGTCTTCTGTTTTATTTCTTTTGCTTGGGATCGCTTTGGCTATTCAATCTTTTTTTTTTCTTTTTCATATGAATTTTAGATTTTTTCCTAATTATTTGAAAAATGACATTAGGACAAATGGCCAAAAACATAGGAAAAAATCTTCAGCATCATTAATCATTAGGGAAATACAAATTAAAATCACAATGAGGCTCGGCGCCTGTGGCTCAATGGGCTAAGGCGCCAGCCACGTACACCTGAGCTGGTAGGTTCGAATCCAGCCCAGGCCCGCCAAACAACAATGAAAAAAATGGTCTGGCGTTGTGGCCGGCGCCTGTAGTCCCAGCTACTTGGGAAGCAGAGGCCGGAGACTCGCTTGAGCCCAGGAATTGGAGGTTGCTGTGAGCTGTGATGCCACGCACTCCATCCAGGGTGACAGCTTGAGGCTCTGTCTCAAAAAAAACCAATAAAATCACAATGAGATACCATCTTCCTCTAATTAAAACAATCATTGTTAAAGTCAAATAAGCAATACATGTTGGCACAGATTTAGTGAAGGGAGAAACATTTATATTCTATTGGTGGGGATGTAAATTAGTACAACCTCTATGGAGATTAGTATGAGACGTCTCAAAAGTAAAATTAGGTCTGTCATTCGACCTTGGAATCCCATTATGTCACATCTAGCCAGAGGAAAATAAATCATTACGTCAAAAATAAACGCGTATGTTTATTTCAGCACAATTTATAATTACGAAAATATAATCTCAACCAAAATGTGCATCAACTTACGAGTGGATAAGGAAAATATAGTATACATAATATATACTATGTAGTGTTATTCAACAATAAGAAAGAACGAAATAATATCTTTTGCAACAACTTGGATGGAACTGCGGGGACCATTATCCTAAGTAAAATAGCTCACAAACAGAAAAATAAATGCCACGTGTTCTCACTTATAAGTGGGAACTAAATTATGACCACACGTAGGCACCCAGAGTATAATGGATGTTGGAGACTCAAAAGAGGTGAAGGTGGTAGGGGCGAGAAATGAAAAATTACCTGTAAGGTACAGCATGCACTATTTGGGTGATGAATATATCAAAAGCCTAGACTTCACCTCTACACAATATATACTTGTAACAAGAAAAGTATAATAAGGTACCTCAACTCTTAATGAGCTCTGGTACCTTTCAGACTCTGTTCTACTTCTGTAGGGCTCAAGAGATTGATCTGTCAAAGTTATAAAATAAATCATGCTACACTCAGTAGGTAATTGGGCCAAATTCTAGGTAGTCTTTTCCATTTCTTTGAGAAGAAATGTATTTGGATCTATGTAATCTATAAAAACAATAGTATCCATAGCATATTTAACACTGGCTATGGGCTGGGAACTGTTCTCAGGTGCTTTACACACATTCAGGGTATCCAGCGTTTTATCTACTGCACATTATAGGAATAAGAATTGTCTAGGCTACACATTAAATACACAAATAATAATAAAAGTTGACGAGCAAAGATAAAGGTCCATGCACACTTTTTTTTTTTTAACCACAGATAAAACAGTCCTTAAATAATCAGCATATGACCCATGGGCCACAGGTTGGACACCTCTTCACCTCATTCTTTATTTTCTTTTTTTTTTTTTTTTTTTTTTTGAGACAGAGTCTCACTATGTTGCCCTCTATAGGGCGCTGTGGCATCACAGCTCACAGCAACCTCAAACTCTTGGGCTCAAGCAATTCTCTTGCCTCAGCCTCCCAACTAGCTGGAATTACAGGTACCCACCACAACAGCTGGATATTTTTTGGTTGCAGTTGTTATTGTTGTTTAGTAGGCCCAGGCCAGGCTGGAACCCACCAGCTTCAGTGTATATGGCTGGCACCCTACTCACTGAGCTATGGACACCAAGCGTGCATCTTATTCTTGAGAGTAACCTTGTACATTATTCCCATTTTACAGATGTGATACAATGGGGTAGGATTTAGTAGCATGTTCACGAATGCATTAAGGGTATCTGAGCATGGAATTTTTTAGTTTTTTTAAAATCAAATAGACTTGGCTATCTCTTTACATAAATCTTAATGGTCTTATACTTTAAGTATTTAAAAACATTAAGATTTCTCAAATATTCAACTGGAAACTCTTCCTTTTAAGGATTTTTTTACATTTTTGGTGACGAATTTTTCATCTAGTGCTACATGTACTATATTTTTCACCTACAGTATTGTGATAATGTGAAATTTTTAAAAAGTTGTCTATTCTTGATAATATTCTATGTTATGATCCCTTAACACAATCATCAAATACATTTTTTTGTTTGTTTGTTTTTTTATTAGTGGGGCTTCATCGAGGGAACAAAGAACCAGGTTACACTGATTACATTTGTTAGAGAAAGACCCTCTTATAATTGTGTGTAAAGAGTGTGGCAACCTTGACTTTTTTTTTCTTTAAAAGTCTACCCAAATAAAGCAATTATGTTTAAATTAATATATGTCCTTCATGACGGATCTGTGCTCCTTCCCACACATTCATCTTATCTAGGCCTAAAAGAAAGAAAACCCAAAACACTTTGCATAGGCCTCTTTTGGCCTACGCTACAATGAATATGATGTTACTATAACGTCCACATTCCTTTTCTTCATGTTTGTCTGTTTCTTTATTGAAATATCAAACTAATAGTACACCCATTTTTGTGTAAGAGCTTACATGAGATCTGTTTCTAATCAGAATGGCCAAGGACATGCCCTAATATTAAAAGCAGATTAGCTGTCAGGCCTATGATGTTTTGATTTCCAGTTGTCCTATCCATATAGGAGTTGTTGATAACTCCACAAATAGCAGAGTGTCATTGTGTCAAATTTTAAGAAAGGAGTTGACTCCATAGCAAAATCGTACTGTCAAATTGCTTCTGTTTTCCCGCAGAATAAAAGCATATAACTACCTGTTGTTAATAGCAAAAAGCAGGAGTCGGAGAGAGTAGAAGGCAAAGTCAGGAAGTCTGGATCATGGGATCACAGAGAAGAGACTGGGAGCGATAGGGTTGATAAAATTCCAAAGTTTCAACATTACAGGGCAGGTTAGAGCAAAGGATGATAGCAGAGATAAACACCCGAAAAGTATAATCTGTACATGTAGTCAGAAATCCATTAGAAAATGTTCAAGACCTCCCATGTACTGGACTTGTACTGCTGATGCAGTGGTTAGCAAAACCAGACATAGCCCTGCTCCCATGGAGCTTATGGTCCTTTGGAGAAAACACAATGTTTCAAGAAACTCTTCTGGCTAAAGTGCAGAGTATAGGCTAGATGGGTCCAGAATGAATGTCTGGTAACAAAAGAGTCCAAGTGTTCATGGGCTGAGTCATAGGAAGTGGAGACGGAAAGACACTGGTGTTGAAAGTAAAGGACAGGCTCTCTCTGAGTGTTGCTCCAGAACTTCAAAACAGAGCAGAAGGAAGGGCAGAGATGTTATTAAAGTGCAAATCTAAGAGTGCTCACTTCTGGACTATTTAATCTGTTGGCAGCAAAGTGCTATCACTTCTTAATATCAAAGATTTGTGAATGGTCTAGGAATACATGATTTTAAAATACACTAAATCATCTCTGTATTGGTTTGCTAAGGTTGCCATAATAACAAAATTACAGATTGGTTACGTAAATTGCAGAAATCTATTTTCTCCCAGATCTGGAGTCTAAAAGTCCAAAATCAAGGTGTCTGCAAGTTTCATTTCTTTTGAGGCTTGTTTTCTTCGCCTGGAGATGGGCAGGTTCTGTGTATCCACAGTCACTTTGTGAGGCTGGGGGTGTGGGCGTCACCATACGAATTGGGTGGGGAGGAGGGACACAACTCAGTCCCTGAGAGTCTCTGAGTTCTTACAGTGTTTTTGTGTGCAGGGTACCCACACACTGTTTATTTTCACGGAAGTCAAAACAAGACCAGTTGGGTTTAAAAGGCTGCAAGAAGAATTTTAGATGGAGTGTTAATCAGGCTAGAGTTGCATGAGCCAGTTAGTTCAGTTTTTTCCTTGGATCTGAAACAACCTAACTATAGATGTGCTGGATTAGAAGAAAAACACGGAGGAATGTGTGTGTGGATCAATTGCAACTGTCCCCATTAGTGGAGCTTCAACTCAAACCTGGGAGGACATCATTGTATTTTTCCTCTTTTTTCCATTCTGTTCCGCATTTAGAAATACACAAGAAATTACGAGTGGCTTAACTGTAAGGGGAAATACTGAGGGCAGCAGAGAAAGTCACTTTTATTCTGAGAGAGGCAGTGAACTTTCTCCTTTGTACCTACTACGTGCTTGAGACTGTCCAGATCGTAATTAGTGATCTCCGCCGAGGCTGAGTGTTATGCTGAACCACCTTCACGCTTTTTACATCCACTTTTACCAAGCTTGATTGGATAGAGACTCTCACAAAAATGCCTCTTGAACTAGAAATAGCCTTCCAAGTACAGTTCTCTGCCATCACAGGTGTTCGAGCAATCCAAGAAAAGGTTTACTTTGATATATTTGGACAAAGGGGGTTTGCAAAGAGTAGCCATTGACATGAAGTCCTTAGATTCCCTCTTACATTTGTCTGCTTTTTTCTCTGTAGTGCTAAAAATTTTAAATGAAAAGAATTACAAACTTCTTCTCTGTCCTAGCATTATAATACCTTCTTCCCCATCCTCTTAACTACTCTTTATAAAACTAAAATCTCCTAAAATCTAACCTACGTTTGCTTTCTCTTTTTAAAATGACTATTAGAACTATGACACGCTTCAGTGGATAGGTAGAAAGAACTCAGAGAAATGTCTGAGTGGTGAGAAATGTGTGTGTGTGTCTGCAGAGTATGAAGAAGAAAGACAAGCGTGTAGCATCAAACGTATCAGAAAAATGTTATGGCTTAATTATAAAGGTCTGCACAGATGCTGACCAAAAGTCTTCATGACATTGTCAAGGCCATATACTTTTAGAAAATATAAGCAAAATCAAACAGAAAACATATGCCACACCAAAGATTTTGAAGATATTGTCTAAACATTTATGATATTTTGTTTTTAATGGCTCTGAAATTACTTCCCTCATGAAAACCTAAAGACACCATGTCTTAGCAAGATGCCTAATGCTCTGTATGCAGCATTGTGTGAGTCTTGGG
Organism: Perodicticus potto; assembly: GCA_963574655.1. Lineage (NCBI taxonomy): Eukaryota > Metazoa > Chordata > Mammalia > Primates > Lorisidae > Perodicticus > Perodicticus potto. The sequence goes on from CAUYRH010052937.1 coordinate 14,617, forward strand.
ACCATGGTCCTTAGCATTGGAGGTCAAACTATCATCTTTCCAGATCCCCCAACTTAATTGTACAGATAATGAACCACATAGTGTCTGCTTCTGTTTACAGTTTCTGTGTCCCTTTGCCAAGTTCATTAAGGTGGAAAAAGAAGAGATTTCAGCATTCTAGTTGACGTGGACCTCTTTGAAGCATTACTGTATAGAGTGAAATGCCATTTTGAGACCACTGATACTAAAGTATTCTCACTGCAGGAGCAGCTTTTGCCACTGTGCTGCTGACACAGAAAAGATGCTGGTACCCTGAATTCCATTTCTCTTTGGAGCAGGTTCCTTTAGTTTTTTCTTTTTGTGTGGCCTCCGCCAGTTAATGACCTCCTTTCAGCTGTTCCCATTGGCTGACAGGTAGCCATGCATAAACCTTTGACAATAAAGTTGACATTGCTTGGGAGAAAATGCAGTGATTTTGACAAATCACCAGTGGGGTTTGGGACATCACTTATAATAAGGCTAGCTCCCTAGCTTTCTTCCTCCTGGGAAATATAAATAGATTTATTTTCTACTCTTCTTCACACCTACCTCAACTCACTTCTTATGATCAGCTGTGTGAAAGAAATGTCTGTAATCTATACATCCCAGGTATATAAGGAATATCAAACCAGAGAATAAACAATGATACACCACAATGCGTGTGTAATGGCTAATACTACATGTTTACTGGGTGCTTATTCTGTGCCAGGTACCATGTTAAGAGATTTACACATATGTCTTATTTTTACAAAATAATAAAAACCTATTTTGTAGAAGAGAAAACTGAGGTTTAAAGATGTTATGTTACTGATCCAGTTTTACCTAGGTAGTCATACAGAAACCAGGATTCGAACCCAAGAATTTAGAATTCATTATCTTAAACATTAAGAGTTCTCTTTCTAAAGTGAATATGACTGCCTGAGTACTTAGTTTCAAGAAATAATTATGGATGGAGAAAACTAATTTTTATTGGGGAAAAGTTAGTTTAGAAATTTAAGTCAAATCTATAGTGTTCCATTTGTCTACAGCAGGAAAAAGATGGTTATTTTATTTAAGAGGTTTTACCTTTTACAAAATTGAAAAGGATGGCGATGGTCCAATAGCTATATCCCAGCCTATCCTTCTCACTTCCAAAGCATTTAATCTTAAATAATTTGTGTGCAATTGACAAGCCTCATCTTTCTAATTGAAAAAATCTTCCTGCATTCCAATTACAAGTAGAAGAGAAAAATTGAAGTCCAGTGAAAATGAGATTAGAATGACATAGTAATCAGCCTTATTTTTCTTCTCTGGAGAGTAAGAAACTTCTCAGCACCCTTACAGTGCTATTAGACTCTCTGTGAGGATTCATTATGTCTCTTCCTTGGACCAGTCTACATATTAAGAGGAAGAGATGAAAAGTTGAAGTTGGTGTGAGGAGGTAGAAATTCTAACTACCACATAATTCTCTGATTTTTAAAAATCAAGAATGGGAAAAGATGCCTAAGAGCATATGTATTTAAGTTCTTATTAGGGTGGATTCACTTAAATGTTATGACATTATGATTTAGTAAATGCTCCATATGTTCATAGCAGGGAAAAAGGTAAAATGCCATTTGTAAGGTAACGCGGGGCTGCTCTTACCTTTCATTTTTCTTATTCTCACTGTCGTGATATCTATCAGTGGCCCTGCCTGTTTTTGTAGCTGTTAAACCATTCTTCTGTGTTAAATGCTACACCACTAGCACAAAAGAACTCTTTAGTATGCATGATAACAGGGTATGACCTTTAATTTCTCGGAGTAGGTTCTGTATTTTGTTATCAGCTTGTCCCTGATGCTTTTCATTTCTTGCTGCTGGTTTTGATATGATATTCCAGCCTGTTTGCAGTGGGAAGCCAACAGCATCCAAAGGCTTAAGGAAAAAAGTGTAAATAGCCATTCATTGCACGTAGGCAGTGAGATCTAAAATGCACAAGGTTGCCTTTATTTCTCCCTAATCTGATAAAACATTGTAGTTCATATATTTTTTAACGTAAGTAGCTAAGAGGAACAGGTGCTCCTACAGATCTTTTGTAAAGGACACTGGATATCTTAATGTAGAGACACACAAGAGAGTCATGAAGGAAGACATTTCTCCAGCAAGTTAGGAATGCACCAAGCTTCTCTTTCTTCCCCAAAGCACCATTGGATGCTGCAGTAGATACCCTGTGGCCTTCGATACCCAACATCACAGCCGTCTCACGTGCAGACATGGTTTCACTGGGACAAAGGCCTGCTGTTTTGCATACGGGGCCGGATGTCATCTGAAGCTTTAGTCAGGAACAGACCATCGGCTGCATGGGCCACACGTGCTCTCTCCAGCTGTGGGACTGACAGACTGGGCTCTGAGGTTGCACCACCTCCCTCGCTGTAGCTTTGTGTCAAGATACCTCATTTAATTTAGAGAGAGTATGTGTATGTGTGTTTAAGGAAGGAGTGGGGACAAAATGAAATGTGTATAGATATAGTATCAATAATATAAAATTTCAAGTTAAAAAAGAGATCACCCATAATTTCTCTATCCTTCCACAAATATTTTCAGTTTTACATATTACCCTGAAAATCCTGCCAGTTTGCATCGTATTTTACTTAGGAGTTTTAACATCAAGTGTGTTAATTTTTTATGTCTCCTGTCATGAATATTTAGCAATTGTTATTCATATTTGTAAGCATTTTTTTAAGATTTGATATATGTATTTTATTGGACAGTATATTTATTTAAGAAACAGGTATGGGGCAAATAGCTTTATGCAGTTAAAGAGTTAGATCAATTATGAGTCTTTGGGGGGTTAATATCCACATTACAGTACATTTTTATCTAGGTGAGCTAGATGAAATCATTTGTGTTCCATCGCCCTTTCTTTCCCCTAAACCATTGTCTTCTCTGAACTGCAGTTCACATGGGTGATTAATTGCCTACTTATGCCGGGTTATCTGTTACCTTGAATTTTCACTCACATCTTTAATAGTCTAACTTTCTTCATTTTGCCCCTTGACTCCCCCAAATGTAAGCCCTCCAATGATAGGATCCATGTGACGTATGCCTGATGCAGAACTCTCAGAGTGCCCAGTCAGTGTTTGTGTATTGGGGTCACTGAGTCAGACTGCATTCCCAATATCTAGCTAAGCTATGCCAAAGAAGCATGGAGTCAGCTGTTGACTAGAGAAAAAGAGAGGTGAAGTGTTTTGGAACATGAGCTATGCCTAGGAAGTAGATGTAAATACTTACCCTGGGTTATTGACAGGTGTCATGACAGTACCAGATCAGTGGCTAGAGATGTGTAAAGGGAAAATCAGAGATAAGAAGAAGAAATGAGGAAATATGAAGTCCAAACAAAATTCACTGTTACCTGCTGTGAAGTTTTATCCCTGCTCTCACAAGCTAGTGAGTTACAGTGATCTTTTAACTTACAAATAAGACCCTTTCCTCATTACCAGCTTGTTTCCAGAGAGAGCAAAAAAAAAAAAAAAAAAAAAAAAAAAAAAAAATAAAAATTATTTAAACTTAT
>CAUYRH010052940.1:0-34768 GCA_963574655.1 Perodicticus potto
GCTGAGCCAATCACATAGCATAGCATCCCACTACCCACAGTGATTGGTCCAAAGAATACACACATGACCCGAGATGGACCAATAAGAATGCCTCTCCTGAACGGAGAGAGCATCTCTTTCCCCACTTGAAATCTCTCCCTCGGGAGAGGAACGGAGAGAGCATCTCTCTCCCCACTTGAAATCTCTCCCTCTACCAGGAGCTTTGGTGTTTTCTGTATTCAAGTCTTACCACGGGGGGGGGGGGGGGATAATGTAATGAAGAATAAAATACATATATTTAGAAAAAAAATAATAAAATTGGTGGTCTTAAAACTCAGGTACATATTATACCCTTGGGGACATAACAACTTTCCAGGGAATAAACTGGGCACAGGTAGTTTTAAGGAAATAAATGTCCAAATCCTTAACTTCTTTCCTAAAACTGACATTTCAAGAAAGATGCCTATGGTCTACAGCAGGAGTTCTCAACCTGTGGGTCGTGACCCACAGGAACTGTATTAAAGGCTGGCAGCATTAGGAAGGTTGAGAACCACTGGTCTACAGGTTTCATCCAGGTAATAAGCACTTTTTGTGTGCTTCATCTATCTAGCCATTAATCTAAGAATTAAAATTCAGAGGTGAGACAATTGTCATGAAGCATGTACCAGTATGTTTATTTGAATTGAAAAAAAATGAAATCAGACTTGATCGGACAGAAAGCAAGTCTGATTTGGCTGAGTGGTTTGACCATAAGCACTGGCTTTGCCGATTAAATTATATAGAGTATCTTGCCTGCAAATTCAGTAAGTTAAATCTGTAATGCCAAAGTTCTGACACAAACATCATAAAAACTCATGTAAACTACGCAATATGTCAGCAACCACATCCTTAGCAACTATCTAAACTTGATATATAGATTTGGAAGTAACTTAAATATGGGCAAAGAAGCACATGCTTTCTTTGAAATTCATTTAAGGGATAGAAAGCCAAAAAGTTAAATTAAAGGAACTGGGATCTCCTAAATTTTGACTGAGAGTGTATGAAATTTAATACAGTCCCTGGCTGGCGTGACAGAATAGAACTAAGGTGTTCCAGCCAGAAGAATACCATACCCTCCCTCTGATTAGGCACACTGTCTGATGGGAATCCTTTTCGATTTGCTGTGGTACCTGTGAAATTGAAGAGTTGTCAGAGGCATGTCATAGGCCCCAGTCACATGGAGGACCTTACACCTGCTGATAAAGTTAGTGTGATAGAGAAGTGTTTCACTGCCTGACAATATTGTAGTTAGTCTGTATAGACAGGTAGCTTAGCTTTTCAGCCTCTGTCCCCAGAGTGGTAGGGCTTTTAATAAGTCAATAAATGAGGTGGCAGGCATTCTGCCTTTACAAGTTTAATGGCTTCTTCTCCTAAGCATATAATACAACTTAATTTGATTTGGCATCACTCATATCTGTGGAGTTCTTGTCTATTAATTAATTAATTATTGTTGTAAAAGGGTTATTCAACTCAGGAGAATAGAGAAATTAAGAGATATCATCAAGAGAAGGCAGCTAGATTTAACTGAGATGCAAAAAGACAAATTTAGTATTCTTCAAAAATTAAGCCAGTAAGGTAACTGGGAAATCTTAAGCTTTCAGCATCTGAGGAAGTGGTTGCCTAGCTGCAGTAAGTATGTGATTGGCTCTGCATTCATCCACTAGGCAGAGCATAGCGGCCACCTTTGTGCCTTTTGTCTCACACTTATCTGCCCCAACAGCCTGGCCTGAAAGTGAAGGGGTCACTGTGCTGTGAGAGATCAGAACTTACAGATTTAGCTGTCACCCTACAGAACAAGTGAGGTATAAATATAACATAAAGTAAAATGTTCTTGGTTTATCCTGGGTTAACTGAGGAAAACCTGATGAAAAAACTAGTGTTCTAGCCCTGGCTCTGCTGTCTGATTCTGGGATTCAGTATCCTCAACTGGGAATGAAGATATAAAGATAAACAACATTTAGGAAATCTCCAAACCAGACAAAAACTAAGCTCCTTTCTAACTTACTTACATGCTAATAAATGTGTTCTCATTTATAGGGTTTTTTCCTGCCAATCTCTCTATCCCATCACCTCAATCTGAAGGCTATCCTAAATGTTCCAAGTTCTTTTGCCTCTTTTTCTGGCTGGGCCCAAATGCTGGGATGATGAATGGTACCTTCTTGGTCAGTACCTAGTACAGACCCAAGTATAAGCTCTAGTAGGAGCAAAAGCCTCACAACTCCCCATTTCATCATGGTTCTCTAAAGGTCTGACTTGGCTCTAGCCTCTGATACTTTCTTCTCAAACAACAGGAAAGACAAGTAGAAGAGCTCTTCTCTCTCTAAATTCTACTTTATCCTAGGAACCCTATCTGCTTCAATAATGGCCACTACTCACAGAAGGCTTACTTTATGTTCCATGAACTGTGTTTACATAAATCTCACTGAACCCTAACAATAGAACTGTTGGTATCACTATTGCCACAGATGAGAAAATTGAGGCCCAGAGAGGCTTACATGACTTGTTCAAGGTAAGCAGCTTGTAAATGGTAGATCTAGGTTAAGCAATCGGACTCCAAAACCCTCAGAAATGAAATTGGACTTGAGTAAGAGGTGAGCCAGTATTTTTCTGACCCCCTAGTTACCCAGCCAATAAGTGGCAGTCATTTAAGTTCTCTGAGGTCTATTTTTTTCACCTGAAAAATGGGGTAATAATGCCTACAATCAAGGATTGTTGTAATGAGATGGAAGACACGTGCAATTGTTTTAAGATGAAAAAATGCCAAGTAAGAGGGGATTACTATAGAAGAAGAAAAGACACCTGGGTTTGTCTCTTCACCTTCACAGCTGACTCTATTATTCCAGACCTACTTAGGGGCCTTCCACGAGAGGCTTGGGTCTCCAGCATGGCCTCATACCCACATTCATTTGATCCTCATATACCTTGCAACCTCTTTACGGTTTTTATATGTGGCTACTTCCTTACACTTGGCAGGGCCTGTGTGGGTGGTGGCCAGCTTCTGTGGAAGGTGAAAAGGAGCCAGCAGGCCTGCTCAGGCAGTGCCCTGCCACAGGGAGGTGCCTCAACAGAACAGGCAAGCTTGTCTGCAGGTGCCAGTGTCCTACCTGCTCTATTCTTCAGGACTGAGTCTTTTGCTGCTATTAGATTTAGAATAGAATCATTTCTGGCCTTTTAAAAAATTTTCAAAAAGTAACTTTTCTTTCTTACTGATTTTTAATTTCTGTAACAAGCAGGTATCGCTTTTATAAAAAGAAAAACCCAGAGTGTTACCCACCAGGGACAATCATCATTAATACACTGAAACACATTCGCTCATATTCCTACTCCTTTCATACAGATATAAAAATAAACATCTCATGAAATTGGTTCATACTTCACAGGCTCTTTCAATCATGAATAAGTTTACTTATTAAGAGATATATTTCTATAAGGTTATGATTCATGATTGAATTGTATGGATTTGTCATATCTAATATTGGACATTTAAGTTTTTCTACCTTTTCACCATTACCTATGCCTCCGTTGACACACATCATTGTGGATAAATCATTCTTAATTATTTTTAAAGAAAAATTGCTAGGAGGGAAACTCTTGGGTCAAAAGGCACATTTGTTTTTTAAGTTTTCATTTTGAGAAAAGCTTTAGATTTACAAAAAATCTGTAAAGACAGCACAGTGTCCCCATACCTAGTTTCTCCTATTAAGTGCGTCTAATTTGAGCATTCTACATTTGTTACATTAACCAATACTGATGTGTTAATATTAAAGTCTGTATTTTATTCTGATTTCCTTAGTTTTTCCCTAATATCCTTTTCTCCCCCAGATTTTGCCCAGGATACTGTATTTAGTCATCATGTTTCCTGTGGTTCCTCTTGGCTGTGACAGTTTCTCAGAATTGTCTTGTTTATCAGATAGCCATAACAGTTCTGAGGAGTGTTGAGCAGGTATTTTGCAAAATGTTCCTTAGTTGGGAGCTGTCTGATTTTTTTCTCACAATTAGCCCATGGTTATGGGCTTTTGGAGGAAAACCCATTATCATTACATCATATTAAGGATTCACATTATCAACAGGACTCAGCACTGTTGAGGGTGACCTTCGTTACCTGGCTAAGGTAGTGCTTGTTGCGTTTCCTCTTTTCTCTGACTTCCCATAGTGCACTCTTTGGAGAGAAGTCATTAAGAGCAGCTCACACTTAAGTAGAGTGAGGAGTTAGGCTCTTTCTCCTGAAGGTGGAATATCTACATAAATTATATGAAATACTTTGAACATGAGATTGTATCTTCTCCTTCATTTACTTATTTATTCAATCATTTGTTTATATTGTATGGACTCATGAAGATCTATTTTATATTTTGAATTATAACCCCCAACTACTTATTTTGGTGCTCAAATTGTACAGTTTTGGACTTTGGAAATTCTTTTAGTTAGCTTCTGTGTTTTTTTGACATAATGCCATTCACGTGGTTTGTTTTGGGTTTGTTTTTTGTTTTGGGGGACTTCCCTACTTCCCTACTTTCTAAGATCCTTCAGGCTTATCTTATATATATTTCCTGCCCCAGTCCTAAAATCGGATATTCTCTAAAGAGCAAAGAACATGTGTTTTTAAAGGCATTTGATATTTTATTGATAATCTGACTTCTGGAAATCTTCTTATACTGATTTACTATCATTACTCATACAGGTATGTAAATGCCCATTTCCCCCACACCCTGGCAGTCTTGAAGTGTACCTGGCATGGAATAGAGTGAGTGCGTGTGAATGTGCATGTGTGTGTCTCTCTGTTCCTCCTCTGTGCAATAACTTCTGTGTTATTTGGTTTCAAGAGGAAAATGCCATGGGGACAGTTAAGTTCTCCCTTTTCTCTGCCTTTATGTTGGCCTTCCCCAACCTCCCTTCCCTCCCCAATGCTGCTGGATTTCACATCACTGAAGATCTCCTGTGGTGAAGGCTGAAAAAAGTCTTTCCCATACCCTCTATTAGGGCCCAGGCAACTCCAGGAGGTGAGGAGTTAGAAGCAAAAAATAACCGAAGGGTTTACCTTCCCTGCTCCTGTATCTTTAGGAAATCCACCTGACCCAATTTCCTCATCTTCTCTTGGCATCTGAATAATGGAAACCAAATCACTGAAGCAGATTCCTTCCACAGAAATCTTAAACATAAGATGTAATAAAATGCTGGACTTCAAATTTCCTATTGCTTTAGCAACCATTATCTTACAAGTTATCAAAGAGAGAGAGAGGGAAAGTATCAATAAATAAACATACTTAACATTAATCTCTAATCTCTGTATGAATTGTAGACTGTGTCTATGTGTGAGAGAGGGGGTGGTTGGGAGAAGAAGAGACAGAGAGACAGAGAGAGAGGGAGGAGAGAGAGAGAGAGAGAGAGAGAGAGAGAGAAGGGGGAGGGGAAAGAGTGAAAAAGAAAGAAAGAAAGAATGAATTAATTAATGAATGGTTCTTAGAAGCTTTGAGTCCTATGATGACCCTAAATTGAGGTTGGGAAGTTGTAGAAAGTTGGAAGTTGGAAGCACATCAAGCCTTAAAGACCAAGTGTTACTTTTCATATGGTAGAGGATTATGAATATGGATTTAGGAGTTAGAAACACCTGGGTTTGAGTCACAGCTCTGTTACTTACTAGCTGTGAAATTAGGAGTTTAATGTTCTTACTTGGAAATGGAAGGAAATTTAGTAATTTAGCTCCTACCCAAAAGAGTTGCTGGAAGGATGAAATGAGATTAATGTATATTTGGCAAATACATAAAGAGCTTGGAACAGTACTTGTCACATGGTAAGTACTCAACACATTTTGTAGTTATTTAGTAACATCACATGAAGAAACCAAGGCAAAGAGAGGCTAAAAGTCATTGCAATGAGTTGATGACAGAGTGACATTGACTGGAAGTCAGTTTCTGCCTCCTGAATGCACCACCATACCTGCAACCCCCACTGAGACTACAATATATTAACAAAAAAAGAGAGACAGTCAACACTAGGTTGTCGCCCAAACACTATAGGAATCATGCTGTCATTTCAAGATTGCTTCCCATGCCTATTCTCTTGGTGTACAGGCCATTTGCTGGGAATAACAGTAACAGCTATGATGTACTGAGAATGCTTTCCATGTGCCAAGAATTGTGCTCAAAACCTTAGGAGCACCATCTATCTCTATACCACTGAGTCCAGTAGAATGTCTAGCTTCCTCACCCTGCACAACCTCTCCTGTGTCTGTCCATTCCTCCTTTTCACTGGGGCCACCATCTGTTTTTTGAACTATTGCAGCTGCCTCCTGACTGGTCTTCATACTTCTATTATTAAATCGCTATTACTCGGTTTTCAAACTTCATTCAGTGTAGTATTTTTACTATGTACAACAAATAATATCACTGCCCCACTTAAAAATCCATATCCATCAGTGGCTTCCTATAACCCTTAGAATAAAGCCCATAGCCTACAAATCTCTACAAATGCTGGCCTCTGTCACCTTCTATTTATGACATATTTCAGCCACACAGGCTTTCTTTCTGTACCTCAAATAAGCTGAGCTTGTTCCTCTCTTGAAGTTTGTGCTTTGCTATTCCGTCTCAAAGCTCTTCTCCTTACATCTTGGACTGAATGATTCCTTAACATTCAGGCTTCAGTCTAAGGTCATCTTCTTAGAGGCTGTTCCTGTCCAAGCAATTTAGAGTAGCCACCCCACCCCTGTACTATTAAACTGTTGTATTGTCTTCATAGCATTCTCACCATCTAAAATTATTTTGAGGTGGCTAATTTTGTTCTGTGCTATATCAATAGTATCTGGTCATGTATTTGGCACTAGAGAAACTTCAACAAGTATTTTTGAAAGTGAATGATCAGAACAATACCCATAAAGTATTACTGTTCTAGAAACTTTCCCAAGCAAACTATAGGCTGTTGCTTGTCTTGGAGAAAATGCCCAGGAATAGTTTACTTTGACAGGTGAACTCGGGTACCATTTCTGTTCTGCAATGGTCAGGCCCATATAACCACTGGGCTCCATTGTGAATTAAAATGTATTATAAATAATGATTAGTCTTAAAAATGACTAAGCCTTTGGAAGTCTTACTGTGGTGGTAAAGGACAGATGTGGCTGATGGACAGAGAATGCTGTTGTCACTGAGGACAAAGCTTATGTCCAGCTCTCCCTAAATATAGGAACTTGAAGAACCAATTCATCTCTACGAGAAAATGTTCTCATTTGACTTCCCTATAAAACAGCTGCACATTTGGCAACTTTCAGCCCCCTATAACCAAGCTGGGAGTTGTTCTAAAGGCTTGGATTTAAGACTTTAACCATCTACCTTTCACCCTAATGATCAAAGAAGGGACAGAGGTGAGAATGGTATCTAGTTATCCAGGCCAAGATGGAAGTAAAGAGGTGGTTAATTCATAAATCCCCTTTCCCTCAAGTAGAAGTTGAGTTAATGATGGTTACAGGTGTGACTGAAAGTAGAAAAATCATACAACTGAGCTCGGAGACCCTTTTCTAGCATATGTTAAAAGAGGACGATAATACATTATAAGCAGATGTTAGTGTTGTTCGCTAGATACTGAACTAATCATTTTACCAAGATTTTTATAGTCAGGTTCCATAATAACTCTGTGTAACAGCATTAACACTCCATTTTACAGTTGAAGAACATGAGGAGCAGAGAAATGAAGTAACACCCCAAGGTTCCGCAGCTAGGTAGAGCTTCAGCTATGACCAAGGCCTGGCCCTTGTCTGATCCCTGGGCAGGAGACTCAATGATGACAGAAGACAGCATATGAGGGGGATTGTGAAGTTAGCTTGGCTGCATTTATCCAGCCAGGTTATTGTAACAGTAATGCCCTATTATCAGTCACAGAGGTGGCAACTGGTATCTTATTACTCAAGATTTTCCCCAAGGCCTTGACAGATTCCACCTCTAGTTTGGACACCAATTCCTAGAAAACTTCCTCCCTGCTTTGGGGATCCAAATAGTCTTTTAATAAAAAAGAAGCACAGCTAGAATTTTTTCATGTTTTACAACTGTGGCCAACCTATGACTTTCCTGTTGTAACCTGGTGGCAAGGTGGGCATTTTCCTCAGATTCTCACCTTGGTTCTTGCAGGCTTTAGCAAGAACCTGTACAATAGGGCTTGCTGCCAAGACACTTTCTCCTGGACTTAGGTCAGAGTGTCTCTGAGTCAGATATGGGTTTCAGTTTCAATCTCATTTGTTTTGAGGTGAGAGACACCATGGTTTTGCTCTTTTAATTAGGTCGCATAGAAAGTATCTTTCATAATTTCAGCTTATTTTCACTGTATCTACTAGAGCAGTGGTTCTCAACCTTCCCAACCGACCCTTTAATACAGTTCCTCATGTTGTGGTGACCCCCAACCATAAAATTATTTTCATAATTTGCTAGTAGCAATGAAAATAATTTTATGGTTGAGGGACACCACAACATGAGGAACTGTATTAAAGAGTCAAGGCATTAGGAAGGTTGAGAACCACTGTACTAGTGGATGACATCTGAATTAAAATGATGTCCCTTTATCTGCCTTGAGGGAACCTGTGATGAAGGTGGTCTTTATCCCTGCTTTGCCTTTGCAACCTCCAGGGCTTTGGAGTGCCTTAGCATGGCTGTATTTTAAATGTTGGTCTTTGTCCATGAGCTCCTTGGAGGCTGAATTCTGAATTTGTTTCTCATTCACCATTTTATCCCCAGCATCTAGCAACATGACTGGCATTTAAGGTATATTTGGCATGTGGCACATGGTAGCTCTCACAATCTGCCTGGGCCTAGGAGAAAGAATGTAGCTGGTGAGGTGAAAGGTGGGGAAGGCAGATCTTCAGGGCAGAAACTGTGTCTAGCAGGAAAGTGGTCCTTTCTCTAGGAGCACTAAGATCTGTCTTCTTGAAGAACACCTAAAGGAAGTAGTGTACTAAGTTAAAATCACCCAGTTTGGAATGGCATTACAATTACCACCCAAACCCTTCAACTTTGAGCTGTGTGACTTCAAGCAAAGCTATTTAACATTTCTGTGCCTCAGTTTCTTTATCTGTGAAATGGGTAGTTATTAATTCATTTGCTCTTTCAGTAAATGAATATGTATTGGGTACCCATGACATATTAGGCCTTACAATAGGTACATTACAGCAGTGAAAAAGGCTAATGAGGCCCTGTTCTCATGGAGCTTAATTTCCAGAGAATAAACAAGTAAACAAATACTTTCAGACACAGATATGTAGGAAACAAAGCAGGATTCTGGGACAGAGAATGACAAATGCTGATGTGTGTATGTGTGTAGGGGGCAAATCAGGAAGGGGAACTATCAGGATTTGCCTGTAAGAGTTGATGTAAGTATTACATGAGATAATGGATGTAAAGTGTTTGGCACACTGCCTAACAAATAATGAGCATGCAAACAAATTCAACTGGTTTTATAGTAGTATTGCTCCCACCCCAAAGTCAATGGCTTCTCTTTCACCTCCCAGTGCCTGGGCCCAAACCACACCCCAGTGATGTACTGCAGTGATGAATCCGATAGGGCTTCTACCCTTAAGGAGCTCACAGTCTGACAAAGAATGTAGCTGTGTGCTATAAGAGAAGAGGTGGTAAATTCCACCTACAGAGCAGAAAAGGCTTTAACACTCAGGGTTGACAGATGGATTAGTATTTTCCAGGAAGACAATGGGGCCAGGCGGGGATATGCCAGGTGAAGAGAACAGCTTAAGCAAACTCTTGAAGTTGTGAAACAGCTCTGCATGTTCGGGAGCTGTGAAAAGTTCTTAATGGCTGGAGATAAAATGTGAGAGGGTTCACCAAGAGAAAAGTATTTCATCAGCAGCTCCTAATGCTTATCTTCATGCATCATGCTTAAAGTGTCTCCTAAGAAGTTGAGGGGATGTAGATGGGAAAGAACAGGAGATGAGAAGGGTGTTAGGACTCCATATGGTGTCTACCACATTGCCAGCACCTCAAAATGGGAACAAGGGCTATGCTTAAAATATTCAGGCTGTGTTCTGTGTGACGGTCCCAAGACAGCATGAACAGATGTTTTGAGAAAAAAATAAGAAAGCAAACACCCAGTGGTAACTCAATTTAAAGCCTATGTGGGGGATAGCAGGCATTAGGTTGCTCAAATGTGATTATATCATTAGCACAGGTCTGAGACTCAGATTGGAAGAGTAAAGCGGCTGCCAAGGTGATGATGCTAGGGGGTTTGGAGTAAATGTCCCTGAGCAGAGCCTAGGGGTCCCTCTGTGCCAAAGCCAGACTCACTGGTCTGAATGTCTAAGGTTCATGCCCCAGGCAGTGAGAAGGTTCTACAAATGGAAAACAGGAAAGCATGAGGATATGTCTTGTGCCCAGTTAATGAAGGCATCTCTGCCGGCATGTCTTCTCTGAGAGTAAAACTGCAAAGTAGATGTTTATAGAAGGGAATGAGGTCCCTGTTTTCCTACCACCTGGTTCCCTGCCTGTTTACTACTCAAATAGGCCTGTCCTTGCAGTAAACATTCTTATTATGAGTCTCCTCAGGAAATGGAAAAGAAGAAAATTATCCCCACTTGGACCCCACCCCCAATATTCCAAAAGATCTTAAGATAGCCAATAGGTCTGTAATATAGGAATCTACCCTTCCTGGAAGAAGGCTGCTTGATGTATATAGCCAAGGAGATGAATACCACATCCAATCAACTTTCAGCCAAGCTTTCCTTGGATTTCAGTTCAGTGCTGTCAATGAGGGAGTGTACTAGTCTGGTCATCACTAGATGGCCCCAAACCCAAAACACATGAGAACGCTAAATTGGAGAGCCAAAGCAGAGAAAAGAAAGGAACTTAGCACTGCAGCCTACCACCCGTTGCATGCCATTGCCCAATCTCAAGACTGACGAAGCCTAGTTCTCTGAACTCAAACAGCTATTCTATGTACTGTCGTAGGTAACAGATAGCCAACACAAGAGCTTGAAATAAAACAAGGACTTTGCCACTTCCCAAAGGTCTTCTCCCATATAAGCCGTTAGTCCTAAAGTCCCTCTTAAAGTAATTTCTTTGGTCTAAGGTACTCCACTTAGAAGGTTTCTTTTGGTAGAACCACTAGAGTTAAAAATCAGTACATATTATAAGACAAGAATATGCCATGAGACCACCATAAACCACTTGAGCATAGAAGAGTTTATGGATGAGCCAGGTGTCATCTTAGAAACTGATGGGATGAGGTTAAGTTTTGCTGGAGAAAGAGAAATGATAATCTTTAAAGGATCAGGACTAGGAGGGAGCTGGAAGCAGATAGGATTATTAAAGACACATTTTGCCCTACTCTCAATTCTGCCTAAAGTCAGCTCTACTGTGACACCAAATGACATAAATCCTACCACTTCAGGACTGTTTCATCTATATGCAGAAGAACCTGTTTATGGTTCAGTCTCAATACAAATTGGGTGTCATAAGATTTATGATACTTGGAACAAATTGCTCTTCATTGGCTCAACTATAGGGCCCAACCAAAGGGGAACAATGCAAATACCCCAAGGAGTACCAGGAGAATGTGCCTGTTAGAATCGAGTAAGGTCACCCTCTAAGACTGCCTCATTGAAGAATATCTGTCAACAATCTGAATGGCCGGGTTCCCTGCTGTCAGAACTCTCACACTCATCTTTCAGACTAGGAAGAACAGGAAATAATAGAAAAACCAAGGTCTGAAACCAGGCCTTTCACTTATTAACCGGGTTCTCCTGGGCAAAACTTACTCCACTGGAGTTTCAATTTTCTCACTTGTAAAATGCAATTAATGATTCCCAAGTTCTTAATAAGGTAAAAAAGCATATAGGACATGGTAAATGCTATTAAGTGATTACTTTTCTCATGAAATGATATACAAGACGGTGCTCTGCATATACCAGACTTTCACTACGCTGCTCTGTTCCCTTCTTTCTCCCGAGATGAAATAACTTCTAAACCTCTTGCGTAATGTCCCTCAAATTTAATATGGAAGAATAAGTGTATCAGATAGCTCTTCTACACTAGCATAAGAAGTTAACACAAAGCGTATATAGATCTGTTGCTTTCCCCACCCACTCACTACTTAAAACATTCCATTTCAGTCTTCACTCAGCCCAGCAGAGAGGGTAGGAGGAAGAGAAAGCAACAAAATAAATATCTCAGCTAACCACTTTGGGGAAAAGATAAGAGAATACTTTTGGGAATTGTTTTTAAATTAAAAGCCATTTGCTGTGAGACAATAAAGCTACTCCTCTATAAAAACTATTTTGAGGGCCTTTGGCTAAAATATATGCAAGGAAAAATGGAGTTAAAAAGAACAGTGATAATCTGTGAACAGGAGTTCAAATAAAGCTAGTTTTATGTTCAGCTGAAAAGACAAAGCTTATTTCCTTCCTTATCTCTAGCTCTCTCCCCCAAATCTGATTTCTGACAGTGTTCAGAGCCCTGGTGGGATAAGGCCTTTGGCAGCTAATTACGTGCCTCTTTTGTCCACTGAAGAGGATAGGAAGACCAGGCTTTGGGAATGGAGTCAGACTAACTATAAGAGTCTAGCAACAAAGTCTTGGAACGACTGGTCTATGTGAAAGGCAAGATGATTACTCATTTAGCTCTTATTCATTTTAATTGGCATGAATGGTTACAACATGGCTGCAAAGGGCACTCTTGTTAGGGGTCCAAACAACAGTTTCTCAAATGAGGCCCAGCACAGGAATGTACGGTCTGGAGAAAGAGAGCAGAATGGCTGCACAAATCTGATATAACTCTATACCAGAGGCTTTATTTTCTTTCTTTCACTCCAACTCCCTCTATTCCCCTTTGGTAAAGAACAGTAACAGCATTGAAATCCACAGATAATCCTTAAATCTCTGTGCCAGCTCCAGTTCTAAAATGCTCCTTCACAATGATGGTATGAACAACTGTTAAGTTATAACAAGGCTCTCTCTTGCTCCAGTGTGGAGTATCCATATCCTTTCTCTTTCCTAAATCATAAACAGCCTTCAAATCTATGTCTTCCACGAAGATTGTGCTGACTACTCCAGCCACACAGACTACTCATCACCCACCCTCAGGTTCACGAAATCTGGGTCCTGCTTGTAGGGCCAAGGGGACCTTAGGCATTATACTATTTGTGGGGAAGCAGTAGAAATGGAGGATCATGAGGACTGGTGAGACCAGGCGAGCTAGAAGCAGCTTACTCAAGCAAATAACCACGAGCAATTGCCACAGACGGAAGACTGGCAACAGATCTGGCAGAGAAGTTAGCCATGTCCACAAACAAGCAATTCTTTACAAATGCCCGGAAGTGGAGTGCAACGTAGGCAGGACTGAAGCGCTTAGGATGGATGATGTGAACAGTGGCAGACACTGGAAGCCTCTTTAAAGTAGTGGTTGTGTGGTTTGAAGATAAGCCCATACGGCTCAAGAGTGTCACACAAGATTGGGCACACAGCCCTTAATGTGAAATCCATTTTCCTGGCAGTGACTGCCTGCTACCACAGGTGTCTCTTGTGGTGAAATTAATGCAGTACAGCTACTTGTCTTTTACTCCTCCAAATAGTGAGTTGCTGGTTGAAAGCAAATATCCAATTTATCACTTATAGCCCTGATTAGTAGCCATGTGTCTAAGAAGATTTATGGAATGAAGATATAAGATTTTCATTTTTCTTTCACTTTCTATATTTCAATCACCTTTCCCTTGGTGAAAATAACCACAATTAGAAGGCTAAAAAAGAGGGGGAATGGTCTAGGCCCCCAGGTAGCAGGCCATAGAATAATGATTGGTTGGCTCTAGCTACATGCAGACCACTCTTCGTGGTGATAACACAAAGATACCACAACATGTACTGCTAGGTGCTCTATTTATCAGCTTTGGTTTTGTTTTGTTTTGTGCTTTAGCTGGTGTTAAGATGATGGGAGCTTACCCATTCCATAATCCTCTACCAATTATACTTCCAGACATGCTGGCAGACTTGAGGTGGCAGAACATGTGAGAGCAATCTTCAGAGCCACTCCTCCAGCTGCCAGCCAGCTGTTCAGGGATACATCATTTTGCTTTGCTGGAGTACAGTCCTGCTCCCTCCTCCAGTCCCCATTCCTGCCCACACTGCTTTCCTAGAGGTCAGCAGCAAGTTCACATCAAGCAACAAGCAGCATTACAAATTGAGTGCCTGCTGGGAATATCTTTCTAGTGTCAAGCTGCCACTAAAAGCACTTAAGGAAATCACAAAAGGGAGGTGAGAGAATACTTCCAGAGACCTATAGGATAGGGAGGGCAAAAGGGAAAGCATCAGCCCACCTCCTACATTGGAGGTGGGGGAGGGATGTGACATAAAAAGCAAAGCTAGTTCTGAAGAATGAACCTGCCTTTGAGAAAATGAAGAACACTGTCTTCCAACCACTCTCCTGCGGAAGCCAAAACACCCCGGGGTGCCTAAGAAAACTTTTGTTAACACAAACAGGGTAAAATGACATTTTAAGCAATGGTGTATTTTAAAAATTTATTCAACGAGTATGCATAATAATTAATATTCATATATAATCTCTGTCCAATTAGGAATGCATCTCTGTGAAGGCATTATGACTCTGTTTTATAGATGTGGAAACTGAGGTTCAGACAGGTCAGTGACTAGATCACATTTGGATCCCAGGATTGACTGTAAAACCTATGTTCCCCTCTAAAAGGAAGGTTGGGTGAGGCTGTGACTCCTTGCCAGGTGTCTGCATTACTTTTGAGCATGGTGGCTTTTCCTGTCCACCTGATGAGAGGAAGAGTCAACCCATCTCTCTGAAGAGGGCTAGTCAAGTCTCTTTGATGAATACTTCAATCTTCTAGTTGTCAATAACCATCTAAAAGACAAGGACTGGGAAACAAGGTGCAACCATGGAAAGGTCACTTTTCTTTCTGAGTTTTAGTATCCTCATCTGTAAAACATCTAATAAAACCCATATCATAAAGTACATGTGAATACTAAATAGAAACTCATTCATTAAAGTCCTTAATATTATATCTAGCATAAGGTAAATACTTTATAAACAGTAGTTATTATTCTAATTTTTATTTCAGATTAACAGTTTCAGAAAATTCACAGGTTTGACACCCACATGTTCTCATTCAGTAGGTGCTATTTATTGTTGAAAAAAAATCTTAACACTTGAGTTTGGGCTTGGCTGTAGCTCAGCGGCTAGGGCACCAGCCATGTACACCAGAGCTGGCGGGTTCGAATCCAGCCTGGGCCTGCCAAACAAAAATGACAACTATAACCAAAAAATAGCTGGGTGTTATGGCAGGCGCACATGTAGTCCCAGCAACTTAGGAGGCTGAGACAAGAAAATCGCTTAAGCCCAAGAGTTTGAGGTTGCTGTGAGCTGTAACACCATCGCATTCTACACAGGACAACACAGTGAGACGCTGTCTCAAAGAAAGAAAAAAAAATCTTGAGTTTGTTTTATGGCTAGGAAAAACAGCAATAATAAAAGAATGTCAGGGGAAGTACAGGTTACTCCATGCAGGAAACAGAACACTATATTCTCTCTGGGGCTGGTCCTCTCCCATGTGGTTCTATCGTCTTAAAGCACACTATTAGTACAGCTCTTTAGAGGCTAGAAACTTATATTACATAGTATATGCATATGGCTTGACTATTTTAGGAGGCAAAAGACATGTGTAGGATAAATTAATGCAAATTACTTTGCTCAGTTATATAGTCCCCTGAAGGCACATTTGCTAGAGGAACTCTCTTAAGATGGGCAGCTCTGCAGGAAGACAGTCCAGGCTGGTTCCCAGGCTTGCCTGCTAGCTTAATGGAGCAGACAGCAGCAAACTGAAGGCCCTGAGGCTGATACTATTTTCACTCCTCCTCCTCACCATAAAGGATGAGCTGTGACCCCAATAGGGGTGCGGAGTCTGGTTTTTGTATTCTGCAAATCTAACTCAAAGCTGCTTTGATGGCAAACTGCATTTCTCTTCTGAGCTCTGTCCACAGAAATATGAAGCCAGCGCTGCAAGAGACAGTTTTTATCGGCATTTTCATTTTTGCGCCCCTTTTCAGAAAGCCTTTCTAGATTGAAGCAAGACTAACCCTGCCCCAGGGCAAAAATAAAAAGTGCTTCAAATCATTGTCCTTGAGGAAATGGCGAAGGGTGGGGTAGACTGCTCAGACATGCACAGCTCTGAAGGTCTTTGCCTCTTACTGTTTTCTTTTAGGGGATACAGCAGGCATTACCGCTCTTTGAACTTGCAAAAATGGAGAATATAGGACTCAGAGATTCAATTCAAAGCTAGAAAAAATGGTATATTTGGTCCTACAGAATTTCCTGTAAAATAGTAAAACTTCAGTATAGTAGTTTTTTGGCATAAAGGAAGCAAAGAACAATCTTTTCTTTAAGGTTATTGCACCAGTCTTACTAAGCTTGTATTTCTAGATAGATTTGGGAAAACTAGTTCTTCTAAGTCTGTCTTTCAGTTACTGATAGAAGAGTCAAGTGATACACTGTGTAAAAATCAAGGCTAGAGAAACTCACAGGGGAAGGCGCTCCCTGTGTAACAGAAAATGAGAGATACTGAAATTCTACAACCGAGTTTTCTGATAGAAGATTTTTAGTAATAAAAAACCTGATGGGATTTAAGATCACTTAAAAATATGAAGTGAAATTTTGCTTTCCCCCAAGCCAACCTTGTCATTTTTTTTGGTTAGAGGCAAAATAAACATTTTTAAGACTCATCAGTGTATGTTCATATTGTGTATGGGTTTATGTATATATGTATAAATCTCTATATACACATACATGATATACACACACTTACACACACATATACCTATCCTAAATTCAATTTGTGTCCACTATTCCTTTTCAATTTGCCTAGCGATTACAAAGTCAGTAATTCTTACAAGTCAGTAATCCTAAACTGAGCAGTCAATTTTTATTATGGGGCAACTCCTGCATATTTAACATATTTAAATATGGGGTGGGAGAGGGATGGATGATGGGATGTGCTTGGTGAGTACAATGTGTATTGCTTCAGTGATACGTGCACTAAAGGCTCTGACTTTACCATAATACAGTATATGACAAAACTGCATGTGTACACCATGAATGTTATAATATAAATAAAAGATGAATAGAAAAAAATATTTAAATAGGTATGGAATAGGTACTATCTACCTACAACTAGAATATACATAGCATAAGAATATGTTTTCTTATATAAGGACACTCTTATATTTTATAAACCACCACTAACTGCTTCCTTTTTAATTCCCAGAATCTTTGAATGAGGATTCATATTATTTGGTCTTATAAGTTATCTTCTAGGTTCCTTTTAACTGCTAAGACCCCAAGCCTAAAAACAAAGTTTGGCATAAATGTATCTCCAGGCATCCTCTCTACACAATCTAGAGCAGCATTATGGCCCACATACTGCTTCAAACGTAAGGAGGTCACTTCTTGGATAGCTGAGCACACCAGCTCCTCTATACAAAGGAGCTATATCCTATCACAATCCATATTTTGACTATTACCACTCTCTCCCTCTTGGACTGACTCTCACCATAAAAGTACTGTTCACATACCTAATCCCAAGCTGAACACATTCTGCTCTCCAGTAGGTCTATGTCTATTCATCTTCTACGTTGAAGGCTATGTCAGTGTGTGGCTTACAGATGGGGCGACTGCTGGCACCAAACATATCAGCAACCTTTGCTGGCTATGAACATGAATGCAAGACCTTGGGGCACCCCAAAACCTGGATCCCTCATTTAACAGGGCTTTACCTCTTTCCCTGGTAATGAAATTTGACTACAATTTATGCCCATTAAATAGGCCCAAACACTCACTGACAAAGAAATCTGCTTGCACAGGTTTGCTGATAGGCACAACAAATTACTTCCAATGTGCCCTTCTGGGAGAGGGCTAGACATTCATTTCAGGTCCACCATTCATTCTGACCAAAACATTCTATCTGCTACATGAATGCAAAAACATATGCGCGCACACACAGGGTGTCCCTCATTTCCTCCAGAATAATGGGAGCCTGGGCAATACTTTAAGTATTCATTTTCCAACATAAATTAGAATAGATCATTGAAAACACCAGTGACATCTGCACAGATACAAAATGTATTCATTATGGTTGGTGCTACTACAATGAAAGGAAATGCATTCATAATAGCAGGACATTTGAAATAATGTGTTGCTAGTCTGTGTCCATAAAAAGCAATAATGAAGCAACAAGAGTGGGTCATGTAAATAAAAACAAGTAACAAGGGCATGGGGGAGGTTTAAAGGCTAGGGGCAACTTCAGTAAGATAGCACATTCACTGGATCCACTGGGAGAAAGTTTTGATAGAAGAGGCAAAAATAGCATCTGGCTGACATTCCAGAGAATGGAAGTAGAATTTGGCTCTGCTGTAATGCCAGCTTTGTGTTCCTACCCAAGTTATGTCAAAACTTCCTTACACCTCAGATGGGATACTAAGATACATCTATAAAATGGGGAGAGCCTACCTCATAGGACTGCTTAAGGAGGAATGCTAGGCTGCATACAAGTGCTTAGCACAGAGGCTGGTGTGCAATAAGTACACATACAATCAATATTAGCTTTCATTTTTGTTATCACTAAATAAATGTATAGCTCTGTGATTTTAGGTATCACCTCACTCTCCAAATGTTTCTGCTTCTATAAAGTGGAGCTAATAATACCCACTCATGAACTTACTAAAAGGAGGCAAATGATATTATGTGTCTGACAGATACTACTGATTGGTTGACTTGGTAGTCATTCCCAACTCACTTTCCTTACTTAAAGAGCTAATATTTTGTACCTAACCTATAGTGCAGTTAGTGGTGTCCATGCAGCCCTGCTCAAACATATGAGTCACAAGGATAAAGTCTTTTGGGATGGTGGTAGTGATGGTAGGTGCTCCTTGGCAACGTGCTTACTTTCCTGATTAATAGAGACATAGCCCTTCTTCTGACCCTTTCTTCGTGCTTGAACATGGATAAAATAACCAAAGCTTCAGCCTTTTTCAATCATAAAGCAACAAAGCATGAAGGAAAAACCCAGGGTGTCTCAGAAACACATAACAGTCCTGATGCCATTAGCTACACTTCTCTTCAAATTTAGTCTGTGAAACAAATAAACCTTTATTTGCTTAAGCTATGGATACCAGAGTTTTCTGTTATTCAAAGCTGAACACAATTCTAACTGATACAATGGAGAATTAAAAGCCCTATATATAAGTATGTGATATTTTCTCTGCCAAGAATTTCATTTCCTTGAATCTATCTGGATAATTTATACATACCCTTTAAGACTGGCATTCAGCAATTTCTCCTCTAGGAAGTCTTCTAAGACCCTATCCCCAGCTGGACGAATGTTCCCCTTGCACTTCTCTAGGCATGCCAAAACACCTCTATCCGCATGTTACACTTCTTTGTAGCTATTCATTTACTTGTCTGCTTGCCCTACTAGAAGGTTAAAATGTCTTAACAACAAGGACCTTTATTTTACCATTTAAAAAATTTCCTAGCACTTAGCATGGCACATGGCATACAGTAGATACTCATTAAGGCTTTGCTGAAATATTGAATAAACCAATGAAAGAATGATCTGAAAGGGCATAAAGTCAACAATAGCCTTATCATTCATTTGTATCTTTCAAGCACTGCAAACAGCTTTCAAATTCCTTTTACGACTTTCAGGGACTCTATTGCAAAAGCGTAAGTCTAGGAAGCAATTTTTATCATTTTAAAAGTTACTCCACTTGATACTTGCCTGAGCTCATGACATTCCCCTAATTCTTACTCCCTAAATTATTTTATGCCATTTATTTAGTGTCTACTTATTTATCCAAACATAGTTTAATTTCCTTTTTGTTGCTTTAAAATTTATTCTTTGTGACAATCAAAGACATCTTGAGAATAATCTCATTTGGCACCTTCTGAGGTGTCTGAGTTTTACCTGTGTGACTAGGTGCTCTGGGGGCTTTCCCTGGATTCTGGTATATCTGGGTCCTGACCATCCCAAATACAGTGAGCAGCTCTTCAGGCTCAGTCTAATAAGACATATGGTTCTCTTCCAGGAATCAGATATAAAATCTTGTGTACTCCTATTAAGCCAGCTTGTCTCTGGGATTTGTATATATAGATCACAGCCTTTTGAAAGTAAGATTACTGGCATCACTCCCAAAATACTCAGGAAAACAATAATGCCAAAGAATACAATACTACCATTCATACTAAAAATTAGAAACATGCTCTACTGTAAAACACATTACATAAAAAAAAGAAAAAAGGGCTCAAAGGTGAAGCAGTCTGCTATGTGTCCAACTCCCTGTCCTTTGGCCTACAGCATTCCCATGTCCGTTTTTGCTTGGCTATCTCCTTTGTTCAGTCAGGTTTCAGGTCAGAAGACAGCTCCTTAGTTCTTTGTAAACCTTCCACACCTTATCTATAGTAGCTTCTTCTCTCCAGTCCTTTTCTACCAAGTTATCCCATGTCTTTTCCTTTCTAATACTGCTATCCAAAATTATTTTCTTCATTTAGTGGCATACTAGATTTGGTCTATCACTTTCATTAGAATTAAATTTTACCAGAGAAGGGATCTAAAACCTATGCCTGACATAATGTAAGTGCCTGATAAATATGAAGGGTCTTCAAAAAGTTCATGGAAAATGTGTATCATGAAAACATTTTTGGGATGGATTTCAACTTTTTTTCAAGTTAAAATAAACTCCTACTAACTTGTTATATAATATGTCTGAGCAGGACCTAGTTTGAGGCACTAAGAAGGAAAGATAAGATAGTTCGTAAATAGCCCCTCTCAAAGCAACACAAACTCTGCTAAAATCGAAGCAAGAGCAAACACAAAACTTATGGTGAAGCTTGGGTAGAAGAATGATGAAATCACTGATGCCCAAAAGAAATCAGCAGTTTACAAATAGATAACTTGTTTTAAGATACAAGACCATGTTGAACATAAAACCCACAAGCAAAGACCATTCACATCAATTTGCGAGAAAAAAAATTAACTTTATTCATGTTCTACTTGAAGAGGACGAATGATTAACAGCAGAAACAACAGCCAATCCACAGGCATCTCAATTGGATCAGCTTATACACTACTGAAGGAAAAAGTTGAGCGAAGTTTCCAGTTGGTGGGTGCCAAAAGTGGCATGCCCAGATGAGCTGCAGACAACAGCAAAGCTTTCAATGGAAATTTTAAATAGGTGGGATTGTGATCCTGAGGGATTTCTTTGAAGAACTATGACAGGAGATGAAACACAGCTTTATTAGCATGATCCTGAAGATAAAGCACAATCAAAGCAACTGCTACAAAGAGGGGGAAGTGGTCCAGTTAAAAGACTAGTCAAGAGCAAAGACCATGGCAACAGGTTTTGGGGATGCTCCAGGCCTTCATTCTGCTTGTTGACTTTCTGGAGAACTAAAGAATGATAGCATCTGCATATTATAAGAGTGTTAACTTTGAGAAAGCCAAAGCTTTAGCAGAAAAACTCCTGGAAAGCTTTACCAGAGAGTCCTTCCTGTTCATTCCTCTTGTCAAACAAGGGCAATTTTGTGAGACTTTTGATGGAAAATTGTTAGGCATCCACTTTGCAGGCTGGATTAGACTCCTCTTGAATTTTTTTTGTTTCCCAATCTCAAAAAATTTTTTAAAGAGTACCCATTATTTTCATCAGCTAATAATGTAGAAAAAGACAACACTGGTGTGGTTAAATTCCCAGGACTCTCAGTTTTTCAGGTCTGAACTAAATGTCTGGTATCATTGCTTACAAAGTTTCTTGAACTTGATGGAGCTTATGCTGAGAAATAAAGTTTGTACTCTTTACCTTTATCTTTTAATTCCCTTTTTCTATGAACTTTTTGAAGTCCCCTGGTATACACTGAAAATGAATAAGAAGATGAGAACATGTGTTCACTCAGTAAATCCATTTGCTGGCATCAAGTTTCCTTTTGGGTAGAGGGGTGGGGATGGGGTTGATGGGCATTACCATGTGTAGGGATGGTGAGGATGGTTTGAGAGGGTATGTAGAGTTGTGGAATGAGCCGAAGTCCTGGCTTTGCCACTTCACAATAGTAGGATAATTAGAACATATCTCTTTATTGCTCTGAGCTTCTGTTCTGTCACCTGTATAGTAAATTGTTTTACAGAATTGATGTTACAATTAAATGAGAGAGATGGCACACAGTAAATAAGTCTTCCTGTGCCTACCTTGAAGGCTATATGAAGAGGAAGCAATCCAGGAGACCCAGGAAAGTGGTCTGACACCTTCCCCATTCTAGCCATCACCTTGGCAACTGCTATGATTCTTCAGGGTGATAATCTCAAACTGCTATATCAGAGAGTGTAACCCACAGGCCAATCTTGAAGCCGGAGTACATGCTCAAAACACTGAGCAGAAGTCTACCTTGCAAGAATATTAGAGATTTAATTCTCTCTTTTCAATCCTGTATCAACTTATATTAAATTTGGGCTAAAGTTATCCCACAGAGATAAGCTTATACATCTATTTTAAAGAATTTTAGGTGCTGATTCCGCCACAACATGTACTTCCTCTGGTCTCATCAAAACCAGGGCATTCAAAATCCATAGTTCCTGGGACTGCTAAAGATACTTCTGGTGATATCAGCCATTACAGCTATTTGTTTGAACACATCCAATTCTTTACACTCAATTTATTCTATCTGTTCATCTGTCCATTCAATAACCTTCAACTAAACACCAACTACATGTCTAGCTCTGGTAATACAAGTTACCACATACTGGACAATTATTTAATGTTACACATTATAACCTAACTGCTTATAATTAGGACAATCAATCCTCACTTCACTTCATAAGCACTATGATTATACCAATTTTATGGATGAGAAAACAGAAGCTGAAGAGTTTACATAAATTGCCTAAGTGATCAATAAATAGTGGATTCAGTAGTCTAACCTAGGTTTTTCTGGCACCAAATCCCATGCTGCTCATCACTATACACAAGCAAACAGGTCCTGAACATGCACTTGGTATCTATCAGGGTGCTAGATGCTTTCATAAATTAAAAGAGGCAAGGCTACACTACCACCTTCTTCAGGGTAAAAGCTTTGTATGATTCTTCTTTGCATTTCTAGCCCCCAAAACAATGCCAAAAGTTATTTGTTGAACTGATGAGAATGTGGCTCCTATTCTCAAAGACATAATAGAGCCAAATAGATAAGTTTACATAAAACAATGATCCCTAATTTTTTTGACACCAGGGACAAGTTTCACAGAAGACAAGTCTTCCATGGATCCAGGTGGAGGGATGGCTTTGATAAAAGTTTGCAAGCAATTGCTTTACCTACAATAAAGACCAAGATATAAAACTACACAGGTTACAAAAAGTATGAGGGATCACAGCTAGGAAGTGAGTTTTACTCTAGAACCAAGCAATAGTACAAGGAGTCTGAACTACTACAGTCATCACAGACTCAAATGCTTACAGGGCATGACAGGTAACATAACATAAATGGATGAACTGGGTCAGGTAGAGCCTGTGGTAAATAAGAAAAGCCCAATCCCAATGTAAGTAACAACTCAACTCCAGCTGGTCACTGTCATGGAGAAATGTAGATCCATTTTTACCAGAACTTTTGAAATGTTCAAGAGAAGCTGATAAATCTGCTGTGGGATGTGAAATTTTCTAATTTTTAAATGCCAGTCAACAATTCACAAGTTGAAAAAACACTTCATAAGCCAACAAAATATATCATTAAGACAGATTTAACTGATGACCCATCCATTTGCAGTTTTCAGATTCAACTTATTTCATCGTCTTCTTACTGTCAAGGAACCACATTTACCCTTCATAACTTCTGAATTTGAAAGTCTTTGTTTAACAGCATTTTTGAATATTTAATAAGTTTTCTTGAATGAATTACACAAATCAATAACTGACAAATTAGGTCACCATGGAAGAAAAATAGTTAGCACTAACTCCATCTAAATAAAGAATCTTGGCATTTTTGTTATCAAATGTGAACCTGTTACAACTGGCTGGGTGCAGTGGTTCACACCTGTAATCCTAGTACTCTGGGAGGCTAAGGCGGGTGGATTGCTTGAGACCAAGACTGAGCAAAAGTTTGAGACCAGCCTGAACAAAAGCGAGACCCTGTCTCTACTAAAAACAGAAAACCTGAGGCAAGAGGATTGTTTGAGCCTGAGTTGGAGATTCCTGTGTCCTATGACGCCACAGCACTCTACCCAGGGCAACAGCTTGAGACTTCCTGCCTAAAAAAAAAAAAAAAAAATTCTTACAACTAAATATAAGATTTTCCGTTACAATTTTTAAGATAATGAAAATGGCTCATAGAATTTATTTCTATCATCATGGAGCCCCCTTGGGATTTTTCAATTAAAAATTACTAGGCTGGGCAGTGCCTGTGCTCAGTGGGTAGGACGCCAGCCACATACACCTAGGCTGGTGGGTTTAAACCCAGCCGGGGCCGGCTAAAATCAACAATGACAGCTGCAACAAAAAAATGGCCAGGCGTTGTGGCGGGCACCTGTAGTACTAGCTCTTTGGGAGGCTGAGGCTAGAGAATCGCTTAAGCCCAAGAGTTTGAGGTTGCTGTGAGCTGTGATGTCATGGCACTCTATCCAGGGTGACATGTTGAGACTCTGTCTCAAAAAATAAAAAAAAAAAAAATTACTAGGCTAAGCAAGTAGGATCTAAAAGCTGGTGGCAGTGAGGCAGCCACAGTGGGAAAACAATGGGATATGGAAACAGACAGAACTGGCTTGAATGGTAACCCTCAATTTACTAGCTGGGTGATTTTCAACAAATTAATTAGCTTCTTTGACTCATTTGCAAAATTGGAATAATCCTAGCTCCCTTACAGGGCTTCCATGAGAAGCATATTAAATTAAGTATGCAAGCTACTTTGCATGGTGCCTGTCACATAACAGGGATTAAATAATAAGATTGCTTTAAACTGTGTGCTATAATCCACACTCAGAAGTCTGAAACTATGTTAGACACTCTGTTTGGGCCACTCAAATCACTGAGTTTTCAATCTTCATTCCCTACCTAAGTTTCTGTTTTGCTGTTTGCTAAGCTGTGGGCAGTGTTCTTTTCCCCCAAGGCTCCCTGAATGTGATTCTGTGAATTACTGTGGTAGAGAGCTATCAGCCATAGTCCATAGCCTTATGGACTATGGTTTTAGTCCTGATTAAAATTTCCATGATAGCTGCCCTTTAATGGTCAGCCTCCACTTGGCTGAACAACTTCTCAGGGCAGGAACCAATAGGAGCCTGCATAACATCACTACAGCCACTACTCTGTGAGTGTCTATGTGTCAGACTACACCCTGCCCTTGGAGATCACATATTTGTATCATTATCTGCGTTGTGTAGTTGGGAAATCTTAAGTTCAAAGAGGTTATGTAAGTTCCTAAGGTCATATCCATTGGAAAGTAGCTAATGCTGGATTTGATTTTTGAATCCACGTCTGTATAACTTCAAAACCCACAGTCCTTCTATTATATCAAGTTGCCACTCTTCAAATAATACCTCCATGGTAGTACATTTGTATTTATAAAGGGTGTCAAAAAAATGCGTACAATTTTAAGAAAGAAAAATCCATTAAAATTGTAATATTCAAGTCACTTTTGACTTCTTCATTTATAAGAGATATAAGATACCATAGAAACATAACAAATGTTATCAGTAAAATCTTGAGTATTACAATTTTAATAGTTTTTTTCTTTCTTAAAATGTGTATACATTTTTTGGTACCCTCTGTATATATGTGGATGATTTTCTTTCCCACAAAGAAGAACATAATGAGCATGTTTCCTCATTATTCCCACCACAGTACAGAGAAAGAATACAAGCACAAAAAAGGCAATACAAAAAAAAAAAGAGCTGGCAGCACCTCCAACCTTCTTTCCTTAATTCTGCATCCTGGAATAGAGCAACAGCTCAGAGGATTATCTACTGCATACCCAACCTGCGAGTGACAAGAGAAGGGATAGAGAAGGTGATCTTGTATATGAACATGTCTGATTTTTTCTTTGTTTTTATCCACAGATCCAAGTAAAGATAATCTTCGATTAAATCGCATTTGTGATCTATGTTTGCCTTTCATCATCTTTATCTAACTAAAAGAAACACCTAGATAAAAGCCCATTTAATACCACTATAATGATTAAAATAATTCCAGCTCAAAAACAGAAAAAAGAAAGGTCCTTTATCACACATTGGGGCAAGGATGATACACACACTGATGTAGGAGCAAATATCTATTAACTTCCATTATACATTTCATTCAAGGAACTCATGAGAGTTAGAGCTGAAAAATCAGCAACTTGGCTGGTGTGCTTATGAATCTTGCCTAGAACCACATCTTCACTCAGGTAAGCAGATACCAGAGAGTGTATTTCTTAGTACCTCATGCTAAAAGTCAGTCAAAAAAGCCAAAAATCAATCTTTGTTCTTACCGTTAGTGTAACTTATTAATAATTGAACTCATTTGTATAGTGCCTCACTATTCACAAAGTCATTTGTTTAACACACATTTATCACATGGTCCTCATAAATAGCCAGGGAAAGTGGTAAGGTACAAGTCAGCCCCATTTTGTGAAACAGGGAACAGAAGCTGTAAGAGGTTGGAACTTCTTCATGGTCACTGAATTAGTACAGAGACGGAACTAAAGTGACAAAGTTGCACCAAATTCATGGTTTGCACACTGCAAGAGGCCATAGCAAATGAGAAATAGAGGTAGGACTATAAGCTGGTTGAATGATCACTACTCTGTCATGAAATGCCAAGCATGCAAGAATGAAATTTGTTCTGGAATGGACACTGAATGTGAGCACTTAGGGGCACTCAGTTGTCTAACTCTAAAAAAAACCGTGTTAAGAAAATCTAAGTTTACATCTTAGATTATACATTGGTTTGCCTCTTTGGAGTAGCACAATAGAATATCATTCAATTTTGCCTACCTTTCCCAATTTACTCTTCTGCCCCATCCCTGCCTTGGAAGGAGAAGCCCTATAAACCACATGACTCCCCTGACCACATCCACCACACACACTTGTTTACTGTAGCTAACTGTACTAGGTATGCCCACCTCACTCAAGAGCAGCTAACTGACAGGCAGATAAAGACAATGGTGAGGCAATGGAGAACCTTCGTCAGAAAACTCCTGTAGAGTTGGGCCAGGGAAAGCTAAAATTATAAGGGGAAAGAGGGACATTAGTAAATGGAGGTCTCTAAGACTGCCCTGCAAAAGGAAAATGAAGCAAAAAGAAAAAAGAGACAAAAGAAAGAAGACAGAGATAGCCATTTCTAGTCCTAACCAATTCCCACTTATATTTCTACCAGGCACAGAAATGTTCCTTTAATTTGGTTCTATGAAATGCATATATCCTATTCATATACTCCTGTGTTATCTAAATTAGTTTGGGTAGATTTTCGTTTACTACAATTAATCTGCCACTGACTAATACAATACAAAATAGAAGACACACTTATAACAGAGAACAAGTGAAAGAGTAAGAGAAGGTTAAAAAACAAAACTAAATCTCTATTAGATTGCAAAAGAAAGTGTGAGAAAGAATAAACAAATTAAATTAATATAATGTCAAGTTCAAAGAGGGCCCCAAGTATGGCTAAGAATATGTTAAGTTTATTTCTTTTATGTCCATGCTCTTTTTAAAATCAGAAGGATCAATGTTGGCAAAGCCCTCTCCTTACAAAATAAAGAATGATGATGACAAAGGATTTCATAGTATTGTGAAACACACTTTTCCCCTTGTGAACCATGGTTCAAAATCCCCTTGTAACTGACAGAGACTACTATTATGATTTCCATTCTCTGCCCATCACCAGTCAACTTACCATTGTATGTATTCAGGTCACTGGTCTGAAAGAGTCAACATCTGTAAAATCTTCCTCTAGGAAAAGCTGGTCACTTTCTACTCTGCCTTCCAGAGCACTTAACACATTTCTCTCTGTAGGTTCTCATATAGAGATTATAATAGAAACTCAGTCCAGCTCTGTATCCTGGCATTTTAAATTAGATTATACTTCTTTCATCAGGAATTTTAATTCTGAACTGGACTATTCAACCTTAAGAGTAGGGCCCGTGGCTTATTCCTTATCTCTATTGTGCCTTGTATAGTATCTGGTACACATCCTTATAAAATAAATTGATGCCCATTAATTCTGTCTCATGAGAGAGAGGTCCTAGAAACAATAAAAAGGATTTAAAATTTTTCTGTAACAAATCCACTGGGGTTGCAACTATGCATGCAAATGGTTTAGCCATTTCAATTGAGTTAGCCTGTTATTTTATTTAAAAAAGCACAAGTACTAATACCTTTTGATATCATGTCAGAATTTATTAAATACCTATCAGCTGAGTACAGTGGCTCATGCCTATAATCCCAGCATTTTAGAAGCTGAGGTAGAAGGCTTGCTTGAGGCCAGGGGTTTAGACCAACATGGGCAACATAGCAAGACTTCATCTCTACAAAAAAAAAAAAATTAGCCAGGCGTGATGGCACATGCCTGTACTTCCAGCTATTTGGGACACTGGGGCAGGAGAAACACCTGAACTCAGGAGTTCAAGGTGGCAATGAGCTATGATTGTGCCACTGCACCCTGGGCTGGGTGACAGAGACCCTATCTCTAAAATAGATAGATAGATAACTGGTTATATTCTAAAATATTATAAGGGATAACAGATGGGATAGATGAAAAGGAGAGGAGGTCAAACCATGCCTCCCTTCCAACTATTAAGTACAACTCTTATCTTTAAGAAGTTCCTATTGTAAGATAAATTTTAATACTTAAGTAATTTAACTAAAAAACAGTCTGAAATGTTATAAATGCCAGGATATATAGAGCTGGACTGCATTTCTTGGAAACACAGTTTATGGGTCAAGCAGATACCAGCTAACAGTAAATCAGGTCTGTAAACACCTTCCTGTGATGCAAGGGAAAAATAGTCATCTTCTTTTATAATTTCTCTCTCCTTTGGCAATACTGAGGAAGGTGAATAGGAAGCCATTACAACTGTGATATGACTCTGAAAGGGTTTTCCTGAAGATCATGGTGTCATTTATTTACTAGATTCTCCAACTTTCAACAGGGAGAGCAAAAAGTAAGGAGCTAAACTGTGATTGAGGTACTACTATTAGTCATGAAGACCCAGTTAATAAAGTACAGTGCTGACTTAGATGGACTGGTGTCTGAGGCTACCATAGACACATCCTGACATGTCTCTCTCACTAAATTAAAGTTATCTAAATCCCAGGAAAGAAGTGACCTGATTTGCTTGTCTAGTCATTGATGGACAACTTGGAACAAAGACCTACCTGGGTCTATCATAGGGATTCCTTCCTAACCTGCTTCAGAAGAGCACAGGTGGACTATCCTGAATGAACCAGGTAATCCAAGAAAACAAAAGAAAAGAGAAAAAGATAAGACAATGTTGTTTATTCATTCAGTTAACACATTGACCTTTCACAACAGAGAAGAGGGGCCAAATGCCTGCCAAACTCTTACCAGTCAAGTTGCTCCTCTTCCCATGGGGAGGAACATTTAAGGGATAAAAGAGAGACAGAAGCATGCCCTCAAGGAAGAGGAGAAGTTGGCAAAAAATTTCTGATTCTTTGGATCTGTAGGAGTAAGGGCAAATAATGTTTCTCTTCAGATAAGTTCCTTGGGTTGACACTTGTGACAATGTTATCCTACTGTAAGATATGCTAGTGGAAGCATATAAAGATGCTAGAACATCAAAAGATGCTGGAGAAGCACTGTGTATAATGCTACATTACACCCATGACCACAGTCCCTGTGTATTCCCTAGGATCCCACCATGGAGAAGAATAAATTCTATCTCCCTTATGGATTACACTAGAACCAAGGAGAAAGTGAGGGCTATACACAAAGGTAAAAAGGAAAGGCACAAAACCCAAAGGGCTCAGACAAATGCAAAATTAAGCTGTTATATCTTTCTCTCCAAATTAAGTTTCCTTCCACTAGCACTACTCCCAGTAGTCTGTGATCTCTGAGAACAAGGACCTTGGAGTCACAGAGGGATAGAGCTAGAAGGGACCTTAGGAGCCACATCAAACTCAGGATGCTTATTTTATAGATGTTCACACTCAAGCCCAGAGAGGTTCATGTAATTAAGTGGTGCCAAAGAGAGCGAAGCTCAGAAGCCAGTACTTTTGATTTAGCTCCATTCTTCTCCTTTATTTCTCAAATATAGCAACTCACTAAGTCCTCTTTATTTCCTCCACCTGTTCTTTTCTCTTTTTTTCTTCTGTTCTTATCCAAGTCTAGAACTTCAAGATCTTTCATCTGAATCACTACAATAATATGAGTGGACCTTCAGGGTTCTTCTCTGGCTCAGTAGTGATTTTTGCGCAACCAGGGTGGGTGCCTGATTCTGCCC
Organism: Perodicticus potto; assembly: GCA_963574655.1. Classification (NCBI taxonomy): domain Eukaryota; kingdom Metazoa; phylum Chordata; class Mammalia; order Primates; family Lorisidae; genus Perodicticus; species Perodicticus potto. The sequence continues at coordinate 30,468 of CAUYRH010052940.1, forward strand.
CTGCTCTCTGCCCTTGCCAGCATGTCTCACATAGGGGCCTGCTCTCCTTCAGTCTTGGTCTTACAATGCAAAAGGGAGCAGAGCAAAAACTGATCCATGGTGGACATGCAGTACATGAGAGAAATAAACTTTTGTTGTTGTTATCATAACGGAGATTTCAGGGTCATTTGTATATTCCCTGCACTTGAACAATGCCTTGCACAAAAAAGTCACTCCTTTTTTAATTTTTTTACTGAATGAATGATCTCATCTAAGCTTCACAGCAGCCTCATTTTAGATACAATTATCATCTTCGTTTTGCAGATGAGAAAATCAAGGCTTAAGGAGTTTAAATAGTAGGGCTAAGGTTAATAGCTAATTTGTAGCTAATAGGCAGCAAACTGAATTGAACTGAATTGAAACTCAGAACTTTTACTCCAAAACTCATATTCTATAACCAGTGCATCATACTGATTTGTGATTTGTGAGGATTCTTACAGCTTAGAGCTTGAAATCACATTTTGTTTGATTACTTCATATATTATAATCTTAACTCTCCTCTACCATTTTCCCTTGACTGTAAGCAACTTGAAGACAAAGACATATTATCACAAGCCTAAACACCAAATTGTGGCTCAATACAGACTTGTTTACAGATCGACTGTAGCTGGTGCAGACTAAGAGTTCACTCTTACTACTGATCCTTATAGAGTCAGAAGTCTGGGTTGGGTACTCCTCATGAGCCCTGACTCAGAGCACAAAGTTTGAATCAGAGGCAAAGGTCGAATTTTAAAAAACTTTTAGGTCTGACAGAAACATAACCTTTGAAGAAGGAGATTACTTTGTTCTTCCCAAATGTCACAGCTATCACTTAAAGACAAGAAGGAAGAGAAATTGCCACCTAGAAAGGTTTTTTAAAAGTAGAAAGAGGCACTGGTGTTTATTTTCAGAAATGTGTGAGGACAATAAATTTGAACTCACATCCTGTCCGCTGGCTTAGACAGGCCACTGTTCTCCAAACTTATCATATATGAGGCACACAAGTTCTGAATCTGAAAGGACAACCACTGCCATGAAAGCACCTCTGCAGCCAGTCGCTTGCCAAGAGGTCACTTGTGAAGGATAAGAAGAGCACTGCCCAAATATCTCTTGGGGCTCTTCTGTCATAATCTTGAGAGTACAGGTTACTCCCTCCAAAGCTCTCCCTGCTGCTTCCCTGCTTTTCTCAGAAGGCTCAAATAGCAGATAGGACAAGTGAGTCAGATTTAAATAAAAATAGCAAAGAAACGAGACTTGAATTGTTTGATATAAACCCATCTTTAAAGAAGAAATGCATGGTAGAAGTTTATTTTGGTGTGAGCCTACAATGGTGATTTGATTATGTAGCCAGACAACTTTGCTTCAGATACTGGCCCTACCATTTACTAGTTATGTGACCTTACCTAATCTTTCTATGCTTAATTTTTCTCATCTGAAAAATGGGGATGATAACAGTTTCTACTCCATGGGATTATTTTGGGGATTAAATGGAATTATGACACATAACACTCTCATAACAGTGTCTGACACAGTAAGATCTCAATCAGTGTTAGCTATTATGGCCATGATCATTACTACTTGAGTGATGGATTCATGAGCTCTAGTCAGTCATTTTCTAAGTATAGAGCATGGAAAAGAATGCTCACATATATAGTCAGCAAATAATACAACAGACCTGCTACACATTATACACATGAAGAAAAAACAAGAACAGATATTGCCATTCAGGAGCTCAAAGGCTGTGGTGTGATATAGCAAATACATAATTATAAAACAGAGAAGGACATGGTAAGTAAAAACAAACTATATTCATGAAGTCCAAGATAGAGAATCAATATGGATGAATGAATAAAGAAAATGTAGCATATGTACACAATGGAATACTATTCAGACACAAAAAAGAAAGCCTTGTCATTTGCAATAATATGGATGAATCTGGACCCTATGTTAAGTGAAATAAGCCAACCACATACTGCATGACCTCACTCAAATGTGGAATTTTAAAAACTTGATCTCATAGATGTAGAGAGTGGAAGAGTGCTTACCAGAGGCTGGGGCAGTTGGAGAGAGGGGGTGAGGAGCTGTTAGTCACAGGATACAAAATCACAAGTTAGATAGTAGGAAAAAGTTCAAGAGATCTATTGTATAGCACGGTAACTATAGCTAATGACAATATATTATATTCTTGCAAAATAATATGAGACTCAATGTGACGTGTTCATCCCACAAAAATGTATATAACTATGTAAGGTAATACATACATTAATTAGATAGTTTAATCATTCCACAATGTATACATACTTAAAACACCACGTTGTACAGAATACACATAATTTTATCTGTCAATTTCTAAATAAATAAATACATTTTTAAGATCCACAAAAACCCATAAATGAACTATACAGACTAGAGGATCAAAGAAGGATTCATGGAAGAGGCAACTAAGTTGGACCTTGAAGAAAAGGCAGGAGTTGTATAGGTAAAAAGACAGAAAGACTCAGTCTCCATAACTGCAGAGCACTAGAATAATGATAGCACATCTTTCTTTCACATGACCACTGAAAGATTGGTATAGACTGCTGAAGAAAAAGAAAAATTACCTGTACAAAGTCTCAGGTCCAAGCCAATACTCACATGTAAAGTGCTTAATGCTTACTAGTCAGTATTCAGTAAGTAGATTCTACTACAAATTTTTATAATTATTACTCTCATGGAAAACCAGTTCTTTATTTTTCCCCATTCGTCATCTTAATATAGAACCAATATTTGTGATTTGACTCAGTTCAGAAAGAACCAAAAGACTAAAGTAGAGATAAGAAGGCATGAGTCTCTCAGCCCCACTGCCTCCTCTATTGAAATTCCTCTTGGAACTACAATCTATCTCAGCTATCATGATGTTTCCAGAAGCACATAACAGTTCTTTTGTCTCACTATCCTCCCTTACCCTTAACCTAGGAGGAAAGACAGGGGCAGGTTAGGCTCTTAGAACAGTAGAGTATTTTTACTTCATTAAGACATAATCTCCTTGTCCTTTTTGGTACAAACAATAGTACATTCACTATTAATAATAGATATTACTTATTAGGTAAAAACCTTTATTGTTGCAAGAGCCATGCTACAGGTATCAACAAAATTTACTGCAAACAGAACTTGCGTTGCATTAGCTATCAGCATCTAAGGAGAAAGAAATGTTTTGAAACATGAGTGCCTACACTGGTCAGAGTAATGAAGTGTGAAGAGAAGAGGGCTGGAAATGCTAAGACTGCCACAGAGGCTGAGTAGTCAGGGACAGAAGATAGCAAAGAATATGAATCTCTGAAAGGAGTCCTGTATACCCAGGGGAGGTGGGGGTAGGGTGGGATGGGTACATAGTGCTTAAGAGGGAAGGGTTAGTTCCTTACTGTTCAAATCAATTTGGCAACTGTATGGGATGAGCTTTCTCATTCCAAACAGTATTAGTATAGATCTCGTTTCTGTAAAAACAGTGTTACTCATTTACTTAAGCACAATCTGCTACATTCTAGACAAAACAAGACTGAAAATAACCAGGACTTTCCTATCATTAAAGTACCCCTGTGAAAGCGAATTTCCCCTAGATGCCTTAATATTATTTGGTTCTTAGCAACTTACAATATATATTCATTATTTCACATAGTTAGCAGGAATCGTATGGTTTGGCCAAGTTATTCTTTAGGTCAGGCTTTGAGGATGAATGAAGGCCCTAAGCTTGGGATTCTAACATGGCCAGAATAGAGTGTCTGCCAAGTTGTACGGGTATAGAGCTACAGAGAAACACTGAAGAACACTTGTATAAATCCCCTACCAGTGCTGTCCTCAAGGGAGATGTGAACATTTAGGGTTTTTCTTCCACGTCTATAATCAAAGGACTCTTATACATTTGTTCATTTAATCCCTCCCCAAATGTTATCCCAGGCTATGGATAATAAAAGTTGACTCACAATTCACTGTCAATGGTACATGACCTGCATAAGGTGACAGACTGAGGATATCATCAAGTCAATCTAAGGTTTCCCTATAATAAGCCAGTGTATTCTCCGCAACTTCGATAACAGGATTTGTGAAGCTATTTATTTATTAAAAAATTAGTCAGTTTATGAAAATACAGCTATGAAAAAGACAAAAGATTTTTTTTTAATGTACCAGAATGTTTATTGCAGCCCAATTCATAATTGCTAAGTCACGGTTCTCAAACTTTGTAATGCTGAGGCCTTTTTTTTTTTCCACCAACTACCCTCCCTCCACTCCAACCTCCCCCCTCCCCT